>CM051256.1:38291166-38313666 GCA_027921565.1 Artemia sinica
TTCACTTCTAAATTTTTCCGTAGAAGATAGGAAAAGTTATACTATGATTGTGATTATTTTCTATGAAGATAGAAAGTTACACTTTAATTCTAAATTTTCTTAAATTCAGTTCTGACCATTCTCAAAGAGATGAAGAAAATTAAAGTTCTGTTCCAAATATTTTCCCGGAAGAAGAAAAGTTCAACTTCGATTCTGAATTTTCTCAATGAAAAAGAAATTAGACATTGATCAATTCTATTTTCCCAAAATAATATAAAATTTTCCACTTCAATTCAGATTTTTCTCAAAGAGATGAAAAATTTAAAATATTATTCCAAATTTTTCTTAGAAGATAGAAAAGATCAAGTTCTCTTCTGAATTTTACCAAAGAACACAATTCAATTCTAATTTCTCCAGAGAAAATAAAAAGCTTCCACTTCAGTTTTAAGTTTACCAAGACATAAAAAATTTAAAGTTCAGTTCTAAATTTTTCCTTAGAAGATAGGAATAGTTATACTTTGATTGTGATTATTTTCTATGAAGATAAAAAGTTTCACTTTAATTCTAAATTTTCTTAAATTCAGTTCCGACCTTTCTCAAAGAGATGAAAAAATTTAAAGTTCTGTTCAATATATTTTCTCGGAAGAAGAAAAGTTCAACTTCGATTCTGAATTTTCTCATTGAAAATGAAATATGTTATTGATCAATTCTATTTCTCCAAAATAATATAAAAATTTTCCACTTCAGTTCAGATTTTTCTCAAAGAGATGAAAAATTTAAAATACTATTCCAAATTTTTCTTAGAAGATAGAAAAGTTCAAGTTCTCTTCTGAATTTTACCAACAAACACAATTCAATTCTAATTTCTCCAGAGAAAATAAAAAGCTGCCACTTCAGTTTTAAGTTCACCAAGACATAAAAAATTTAAAGTTCAGTTCTAAATTTTTCTGTAGAAGATAGGAAAAGTTATACTATGATTGTGATTATTTTCTATGAAGATAAAAAGTTTCACTTTAATTCTAAATTTTCTTAAATTCAGTTCCGACTTTTCACATAGAGATGAAAAAAATTTAAAGTTCTGTTCCAAATTTTTCATAGAATATTGGAAAAGTTATACTTTGATCGTGAATATTCAAGTTCTCTTCTGAATTTTACCAAAGAACACAATTCAATTCTAATTTCTCCAGAGAAAATAAAAAGCTGCCACTTCAGTTTTAAGTTCGCCATGACATAAAAAATTTAAAGTTCAGTTCTAAATTTCTACATAGAAGATAGGAAAAGTTATACTATGATTGTGATTATTTTCTATGAAGATTAAAAGTTTCACTTCAATTTTAAATTTTCTCAAAGAAGTGAAGAAAAGTTCAACTTCGATTCTGAATTTTCTCAATGAAAATGAAATAAGTTATTGATCATTTCTATTTTCCCAAAATAATATAAAAATTTTCCACTTCAGTTCAGATTTTTCTCAAACAGATGAAAAAATTTAAAATACTGGTCCAAATTTTTCATAGAAGATAGAAAAGTTCTTGTTCTCTTCTGAATTTTATCAAAGAACATAATTCATTTCTAATTTCTCCAGAGAAAATAAAAAGTTTCCATATCACTTTTAAGTTTACCAAGACATAAAAATTTAAAGTTCAATTCTAAATTTTTCCATAGAAGATAGGAAAATTTATACTATGATTGTGATTATTTTCCATGAAGATAAAAAGTTTCACTTTAATTCTAAATTTTATTAAATTCAATTCCGACCTTTCTCAAAGAGATGAAAAAAATTAAAGTTCTGTTCCAAATATTTCCCGGAAGAAGAAAAGTTCAACTTCGATTCTGAATTTTCTCAATGAAAATGAAAAAGTTATTGATCAAATCTTTTTTCCCAAAATAATATAAAAATTTCCACTTCAGTTCAAATTTTTTCTCAAAGAGATGAAGAAATTTAAAGTTCTGTTCCAAATTTTTCTTAGAAGATAGGAAAAGTTATACTTTGATCGTGAATATTCGAGTTCTATTCTGAATTTTACCAAAGAACACAATTCAATTCTAATTTCCCCAATAAAAAATTTAAAGTTCAATTCTAAATTTTTCGGTGGAAGATAGAAAAAGTAATACCATACGTGTGAATATTTTCCCGGAAGATAAAAAGTTCTAGTTCAATTTAAAATTTTCTCAACGAAGTGAAGAAGAATTCAAGTTCTCTTCTGAATTTTACCAAAGAACACAATTCAATTCTAATTTCACCAGAGAAAATAAAAATCTTCCACTTCAGTTCTTTATTTCACAAAGACAAAGAAATTTAAAGTTCAATTCTAAATTTTTCGGTGGAAGATAGAAAAAGTAATACCATACTTGTGAATATTTTCCTGGAAGATAAAAAGTTCTAGTTCAATTTAAAATTTTCTCAACGAAGTGAAGAAAAGTTCAAGTTCTCTTCTGAACTTTACCAAAGAACAAACTTCAATTCTAATTTCTCCAGAGAAAACAAAAATCTTCCACTTCAGTTCTTTATTTCACAAAGACATAAAGAAATTTAAAGTTCAATTCTAAATTTTTCGGTGGAAGATAGAAAAAGTAATGCCATACTTGTGATTATTTTCACAGAAGATAAAAAGTTCTAGTTCAATTTAAAATTTTCTCAACGAAGTGAAGAAAAGTTCAAGTTCTCTTCTGAACTTTACCAAAGAACACACTTCAATTCTAATTTCTCCAGAGAAAACAAAAATCTTCCACTTCAGTTCTCTATTTCACAAAGACATAAAGAAATTTAAAGTTCAATTCTAATTTTTCGGTGGAAGATAGAAAAAGTAATACCATACATGTGAATATTTTCACGGAAGATAAAAAGTTCTAGTTCAATTTAAAATTTTCTCAACGAAGTCAAGAAAAGTTCAAGTTCTCTTCTGAACTTTACCAATGAACACACTTCAATTCTAATTTCTCCAGAGAAAACAAAAATCTTCCACTTCAGTTCTTTATTTCACAAAGACATAAAGAAATTTAAAGTTCAATTCTAAATTTTTCGGTGGGAGATAGAAAAATTAATACCATACTTGTGAGACTAAAAATGAAGATATTTATGCAGAGTTTCAACTAGCTATGGCTAAGTTTGCTAAAGACAAGCTATTTTCTTGCGAAAACACACAAACTCAGAAAAAATGTTCAATGTTCCTTTAGTACCTATGCAATTAGACTAAAAATGAAGATATTTATGCAGAGTTTCAACTAGCTATGGCTAAGTTTGCTAAAGACAAGCTATTTTCGTGCGAAAACACACAAAATCAGAAAAAATGTTCAATGTTCCTTTAGTACCTATGCAATTAGGCTTAAATGAAGATATTTATGCAGAGTTTTAACTAGCTATGGCTAAGTTTGCTAAAGACAAGCTATTTTCTTGCAAAAACACACAAAATCAGAAGTAAAATGTTCAGTGTTCCTTTAGTACCTACACAATTAGGATAAAAATGAGAAATTTATGCACAGTTTCAACTAGCTATGGCTAAGTTTGCTAAAGACAAGCTATTTTCTTGCGAAAACACACAAAATCAGAAAAAATGTTCAATGTTCCTTTAGTACCTATGCAATCAGGCTAAAAATGAAGATATTTATGCAGAGTTTCAACTAGCTATGGCTAAGTTTGCTAAAGACAAGCTATTTTCGTGCGAAAACACACAAAATCAGAAAAAATGTTCAATGTTCCTTTAGTACCTATGCAATTAGGCTTAAATGAAGATATTTATGCAGAGTTTCAACTAGCTATGGCTAAGTTTGCTAAAGACAAGCTATTTTCTTGCGAAAATACACAAAATCAGAAAAAATGTTCAATGTTCCTTTAGTACCTATGCAATTAGGCTAAAAATGAAGATATTTATGCAGAGTTTCAACTAGCTATGGCTAAGTTTGCTAAAGACAAGCTATTTTCGTGCGAAAACACACAAAATCAGAAAAAATGTTCAATGTTCCTTTAGTACCATACTTGTGAGACTAAAAATGAAGATATTTATGCAGAGTTTCAACTAGCTATGGCTAAGTTTGCTAAAGACAAGCTATTTTCTTGCGAAAACACACAAACTCAGAAAAAATGATCAATGTTCCTTTAGTACCTACGCAATTAGACTAAAAATGAAGATATTTATGCAGAGTTTCAACTAGCTATGGCTAAGTTTGCTAAAGACAAGCTATTTTCGTGCGAAAACACACAAAATCAGAAAAAATGTTCAATGTTCCTTTAGTACCTATGCAATTAGGCTTAAATGAAGATATTTATGCAGAGTTTTAACTAGCTATGGCTAAGTTTGCTAAAGACAAGCTATTTTCTTGCAAAAACACACAAAATCAGAAGTAAAATGTTCAATGTTCCTTTAGTACATACACAATTAGGCTAAAAATGAAGATATTTATGCACAGTTTCAACTAGCTATGGCTAAGTTTGCTAAAGACAAGCTATTTTCTTGCGAAAACACACAAAATCAGAAAAAATGTTCAATGTTCCTTTAGTACCTACGCAATTAGGCTAAAAATGAAGATATTTATGCAGAGTTTCAACTATCTATGGCTAAGTTTGCTAAAGACAAGCTATTTTCTTGCGAAAACACAACAAAATCAGAAAAAATGTTCAATGTTCCTTTAGTACCTATGCAATTAGGCTTAAATGAAGATATTTATGCAGAGTTTCAACTAACTAGGGCTAAGTTTGCTAAAGACAAGCTATTTTCTTGCGAAAACACACAAAATCAGAAAAAATGTTCAATGTTCCTTTAGTACCTACGCAATTAGGCTAAAAATGAAGATATTTATGCAGAGTTTCAACTAGCTATGGCTAAGTTTGCTAAAGACAAGCTATTTTCTTGCGAAAACACACAAAATCAGAAAAAACGTTCAATGTTCCTTTAGTACCTACGCAATTAGGCTAAAAATGAAGATATTTATGTAGAGTTTCAACTAGCTATGGCTAAGTTTGCTAAAGACAAGCTATTTTCTTGCTAAAACACACAAAATCAGAAAAAATGTTCAATGTTCCTTTAGTACCTACGCAATTAGACTAAAAATGAAGATATCTAGGCAGAGTTTCAACTAGCTATGGCTAAGTTTGCTAAAGACAAGCTATTTTCTTGCGAAAACACACAAAATCAGAAAAAATGTTCAATGTTCCTTTAGTACCTACGCAACTAGACTAAAAATGAAGATATTTATGCACAGTTTCAACTAGCTATGGCTAAGTTTGCTAAAGACAAGCTATTTTCTTGCGAAAACACACAAAATCAGAAAAAATGTTCAATGTTCCTTTAGTACCTACGCAATTAGACTAAAAATGAAGATATTTATGCAGAGTTTTAACTAGCTATGGCTAAGTTTGCTAAAGACAAGCTATTTTCTTGCGAAAACACACAAAATCAGAAAAAATGTTCAATGTTCCTTTAGTACCTACGCAATTAGACTAAAAATGAAGATATTTATGCAGAGTTTCAACTAGCTATGACTAAGTTTGCTAAAGACAAGCTATTTTCTTGCGAAAACACACAAAATCAGAAAAAATGTTCAATGTTCCTTTTGTACCTACGCAATTAGGCTAAAAATGAAGATATTTATGCAGAGTTTCAACTAGCTATGGCTAAGTTTGCTAAAGACAAGCTATTTTCTTGCGAAAACACACAAAATCAGAAAAAATGTTCAATGTTCCTTTAGTACCTACGCAATTAGGCTAAAAATGAAGATACTTATGCAGAGTTTCAACTAGCTATGGCTAAGTTTGCTAAAGACAAGCTATTTTCTTGCGAAAACACACAAAATAAGAAAAAATGTTCAATGTTCCTTTAGTACCTACGCAATTAGGCTAAAAATGAAGATATTTATGCAGAGTTTCAACTAGCTATGGCTAAGTTTGCTAAAGACAAGCTATTTTCTTGCGAAAAATCACAAAATCAGAAAAAATATTCAATGTTCCTTTAGTACCTACGCAATTAGACTAAAAATGAAGATATTTATGCAGAGTTTCAACTAGCTATGGCTAAGTTTGCTAAAGACAAGCTATTTTCTTGCGAAAACACACAAAATCAGAAAAAAAGTTCAATGTTCCTTTAGTACCTACGCAATTAGGCTAAAAATGAAGATATTTATGCACAGTTTCAACTAGCTATGGCTAAGTTTGCTAAAGACAAGCTATTTTCTTGCTAAAACACACAAAATCAGAAAAAATGTTCAATGTTCCTTTAGTACCTACACAATTAGACTAAAAATGAAGATATCTAGGCAGAGTTTCAACTAGCTATGGCTAAGTTTGCTAAAGACAAGCTATTTTCTTGCGAAAACACACAAAATCAGAAAAAATGTTCAATGTTCCTTTAGTACCTACGCAATTAGGCTAAAAATGAAGATATTTATGCAGAGTTTCAACTAGCTATGGCTAAGTTTGCTAAAGACAAGCTATTTTCTTGCGAAAACACACAAAATCAGAAAAAACGTTCAATGTTCCTTTAGTACCTACGCAATTAGGCTAAAAATGAAGATATTTATGTAGAGTTTCAACTAGCTATGGCTAAGTTTGCTAAAGACAAGCTATTTTCTTGCTAAAACACACAAAATCAGAAAAAATGTTCAATGTTCCTTTAGTACCTACGCAATTAGACTAAAAATGAAGATATCTAGGCAGAGTTTCAACTAGCTATGGCTAAGTTTGCTAAAGACAAGCTATTTTCTTGCGAAAACACACAAAATCAGAAAAAATGTTCAATGTTCCTTTAGTACCTACGCAATTAGGCTAAAAATGAAGATATTTATGCAGAGTTTCAACTAGCTATGGCTAAGTTTGCTAAAGACAAGCTATTTTCTTGCGAAAACACACAAAATCAGAAAAAATGTTCAATGTTCCTTTAGTACCTACGCAACTAGACTAAAAATGAAGATATTTATGCACAGTTTCAACTAGCTATGGCTAAGTTTGCTAAAGACAAGCTATTTTCTTGCGAAAACACACAAAATCAGAAAAAATGTTCAATGTTCCTTTAGTACCTACGCAATTAGACTAAAAATGAAGATATTTATGAACTGCATGCGTCACACTTGAATGGCTTTTCACCGGTGTGTGTTCTCATGTGTCTGGTGAGAGTATTCTTCTGATTAAAACTGTGCTTGCATACCTCACACTTGAACACCTTTTTACCGGTGTCTATCTTCGCGTGTCGAACGAGATGACTGTCTTGAAAAAAGCTCTCATTATGTGTATTACACTTAAATGGTTTTTCATTGGTGTGGATGGTCTGGTGTTTATTAGTTTGAACTATCCAGTGTCTCACAAGATTATTGCTTATAGACCGTTTCTCATCATTTTGAAAAGATGTTTCATTCTTCTGATTTGCTGTGTCCTCTTTTTTGTTGTCTGGTAATTTCTTCAGCTGGTTAGTCGGCTTCTTTGTGGCTGGATTTTCATCAAAAATGTCTACTGGTGAGATATTTATATTTGATAGCTCAGTTTCAGCGGAGTCCGTTTGAAACAGATTGGACTGATTGGTTTCATTTGCAGAAATGATTTCATGATCAGAGGCTTGTTCATTCATTGAATTCATCCTTGAGGATTCAAATTTTGAATGACATCATTTTCTTCCAGCATGTCTTGGCAATGATGAATTAACATTAGAAAAAAAGTGTGATCTCCAACTTCTTAAATATGGTGGCTCTGAGGTTAGAAATAAGTTACTGAAGATTATGAATATGATTTTTGAAAAAGGGGAAGTACCTAACGATTTTAGGAAAACCTTAATTAAGCCACTTTATAAGAAAGGTGATAAAAGTGAGTGTAGTAATTATCGAGGCATTAGTCTGGTCTCTGTAGGTAGCAAATTACTTAGTAATATGATACTTTTTAGACTGAGAGATGCCGTAGACAAAGTTTTAAGAGAAGAGCAGTGCGGTTTTAGAAAAGGTAGAGGATGTGTCGACCAAATTTTCACTCTTTTATATTAAATCAGGAGTTAAGCAGGGTTGTGTTCTATCCCCCTTTATATGGATTATTTTGATGGACTTTGTTTTAAGGAGCACAGGAAAGGCAATGGGAGACCACGGAATCAAATGGGGAGGAAAAAGTCTCCTGGACTTGGACTATGCTGATGATTTAAGCATCCTAGATGAAAGTGTGAGCAAAATGAATGAAGTTTCAGAGGTTTTGCGAGTTCAGGGTGATAGAATTGGTTTGAAAATTGATGTTAGGAAGACTAAGTCACTAAGGCTAGGAATAAGTGAAGATGAAAAGGTGACGTTGGGTAATGAAAAGATTGATCAGGTGGGCAGCTTCACTTACCTTGGTAGTATTATTAGTAAAGATGGTGGGAGCAGTGAAGATATTAAAAATAGAATAGCCAAGGCTCAGGGTGTTTTTTCACAGTTAAAAAAAGTCTGGAAGAATAGGAAGATAAGTCTGCAAACCAAGATTAGAATATTAGAAGCTACAGTGATGACAGTAAAAAAAAAAAAAAAGTATGCGGCACTAGACCCTTAAGGTCCAAACCGGCGATGCTGATCTCCGTTTCGTGGCCCTTCAGCCAGGAAGTGCAATGGGGGGCTGGGGGCCAGCCAACCTATGCTTTCGCAAACCCTTCCTGTTGACCTTCCCCAGATTTCTCCAGGTACCCATTTAGAGCTGGGTTGACTCTGGCTAAGCTTACAGGGTCACACCACTGACCCGCGTCCCAAACTAAGAAACTGACCACACCAGGGATCGAACCCGAATTCACGGATTCTCAGCCCAGCGCGCGTGGTCAAATATGCTCTGAATGATAGTGGTCAAATATGGCTCTGAAGCATGGACGCTCCGAAAAGCGGATGGAGATTTGCTAGATGTTTTCCAGAGAAATTGCTTAAGGATTGTTCTGGGTACCCGGTTGACTGACCGTATTTCAAACAATAGGCTATACGAAAAATGTGGTTCAATACCGCTCTCTAGGGCTATAATGAAAGAAAGGTTGAGGTGGTTAGGGCACGTTGTGCGGATGAAGGATGACAGATTGCCGAAGATTGTTCTTTTCGGCCAACCATCTAGGGCTAAACGGAAACCAGGTCGTCCCCGTCTGGGGTGGGAGGACGTCATAAAGAAAGCTCTAAAGGAAATGGGAACTTCGTGGGCGGGTGTAAAAAGGGAGGCTTTGATTAGATTGGGGTGGAGGAGGAGCGTGCGTAGCTGTGTAGGCCTCAGACGGCTTGTTGCTGCGGGGAGTTGTTAGTAGTAGTAGTAGTAGTTAAGGATTGTGATCACATATTGGTACATTAAATAATTTTAACTTCGTTTATTTTAATCTGATTCATCATTTTTTACGGAAGTCGATTCTAGCTAATTATCATTGTTGTATCAGTAGCTGTAGTCTAGTAAAAAAGACAAACCACCCTAATATCCAAAATAAAAAAGCTTCTAAAGAAAACAAAAAGCGACAAATATTTCCCATGTAACATTATTTTGAAGATTGTCAACTTTCATTCGGATTCATCTGAAAATTACTTTGTAATTACGAGAAAAGGTTTTCAGAATTATTTACATAAAGGACCGATATAGTTCATTATTAATGGGGGCTATGTAAGTTTCACTGAAACCTAGTAAAAAATTAACCACAGCACATAGTACAGATACTGAAAACCAATTCCTCCTTTCTGTCTATCCTACACGGACTCAAACACTCTTAAACTAACAGGTTCATTCATTCCACTGAAATTTAATTTGTCTTCGAACTGCAGATTTCTTCATGCGACATTTTCGTTTACGATTCAATATGATTTTGGCTGTTTCTTGTTTCAGTTCGCAATTCAATGTGATTTTAGTTGTTTCTTGTGCCATGCCCTTTTCTTTAGCTGTACAAAATAATTTGTCATCTTGAGTAAATCTACATGCGCCATAGATACTAAAAACGATGCAAAACCACCCCTAGGGAAAAAAGATGTAATCTTTGCTCTTGAAATGCACATAAAACGCGACGTTACTCTACTTTATAAACCTAACATAATCTAACCTTTTACGTTACTTTACATGAATTTTTTTTACCAAAATCAAGGCTATAAACAAATTTTCACGAAATCACCACCTATCTAGATCGTTTTTTCTGACCAGAAAATCCCAGGGTCCCAATTTAAAAAAAAAACATATTGAGCCGTTTTCAAGAAAAAATGTATATATATAAATACACAGTCCCTCGTTTAAAAGAGTAGATATGTCTGTTATATATTAAATTATTATATTCTCTCCCACGTCCCAGTTTTCCGGGTTGAAGCGGTAGCTAGCAACATAGTAAGAGACGATCACGTCCAATGTTAAGAAATATAATAACCCATCTTTTATTACTGAATAAGCTCCCCTTTTTATTATAGACACTTTATTAAGACTCTTATTACAAACCTTTTATGAGGGAATGAGAAACAATTTAGAAAATGAAATGGAAAATGATCAATTTTATGAATTTAAATGCAAACTGAAAGAAAATCATAAAGTATAGGCCCATTCAAAATAAGATTTTACTAATACCAAGATTTAACTAGCGCTAATTAAGACCAATCAGAATTTTCATAGAATTTTCTCATTGGCTGAAAAATCCTGATTGGCTGAAATTAGCTCAAGCCCAAATCTCTCTACTGATAAAATGTTATTATGAATAGGCCTCAAGTACAAATCTTGTTGTTCTACTGTTTTTTCTTCGAGGAAACTTTATTTCATGCATTTTCCGTTTAATTTGCTAGACTGCAGCCACCACTCCTGCTCGAATTACTCACGACTTCGACCCCTCATCACATGCTCGGTCGCGCCTGAAAGATATAGCCGAGACCAGGTAAAAGGACTGTCTAAAGAAGTTCCTAAAAATATCCACTATTGCCGTTGATAAGACCCTTGTATATCAGCAGGTCGGTCCAGCTGGAGGAGTGAAGTTGCAACGCTCTTGGCGCCAACCACTATGCAGGAGGTGTCTTAATTCAAATACTATGGGTTAGGCCCTATTCTTTACTAGGTTGCTCTTAAGGAGACAAGAATAAAAATTCAATATGGACACCAAAGTATAGACATGGTAAGTAGCAAGTTGCCTCTGGACACTGTTTTGTCGTTATTACTATTTGTATTATTTTATCATACTATGCTTTTTATCATTTCTAATTATTATTTTTATTGATAACTTTTAACCTTTTTTCCATAATAATCCATGGAAATTGCTCGTTTTGAATGCACGACTTTTTGGTTTCGGGTGAACCCAAAAATTGAATTTTTTCTCGTATGTAGATATTTATTTCAGTAAATTCAAAATCAATATCATCGACTTTGAAAATACTATTTGTTATCACAACTCATTCATTGATTATGACAATATTATAATATTTGTTGTCACAGATGTTGTAACACATAATATTTGTTGTACAAATATTTCATTTTTGATATATCTTGATTATATTGATTATTTTTTTAGAAAAAAGAGTTTTATTAAAAGAAATAAAACACATCCACAACACAATCCGAAGTTTATAAAGCTTGTATGGGTAGACATCACCCTTTCCAAAACCCTACATACACAATTACTACAAGCCATCCTACCCCCCCCCCCCCCAAAAAAAAAAGAAGAAAAAAAATATGACAAAACGATGAATGATAATAAAATAAATAAATAAAAGTAAACAACAAAAATTAATTTTTAATAAACTTTACGACCTAACTGAATACCGAATACACAAAATTATTCTTCTATTCTATCTCCTCGCCACCCTAAAAAAAAAATCAAAAAAAAATCAAATGAAACGGAAATGAATGAAAACGGATATTGAAAATGGATTAAGACTCACAGCCAGAGCTATTTTGCCCAGAACAACTTCAGGAATTCTTTCCTTTAATCTTTCGTAGACAAAGCGATAGAACTTATCAAAGGAGGAGTCCATCAGCTCCATACATATCCAACAATCTCCTTCCTTAAAAAGCACTCCATAAAATTGTACTATGTATGGGCAGTTACTGCTGTTCATAACAACGTCTAAGTCCATTTTCAGTTGCTTCTGCTGTTTCTCATCCACTGTTGATCGGATTCGCTAAAAAAAAAAGGGAATGTAAATTGTAAACTTTCCAAAAATGCCTTTTTTTTGTTGGGGAGGGGGTCTTAAATGCCCAAATTTCACCAAAATAAGCCCTAAAAATATTTTACAAATATCAAAGACTATGAGAGATACTGTGAAGATGCGTACAAAAATCTTTACTAGTCAACAGGGAAAAGTGGAAGTTTTGTTAAAAATTACATTATCCAATTCAGTATATCTAAGAACCTTTTAAAGGAGGTTTCAAGTTCGTATATACCAGATTATCACACTTATTTGGAAGGGAGATTCCATAAGCCATGAAAAGTACATTTTTACGGACAAAAGTTCCTGCCTAACTTGTAGAACTGGTAAATCTAAACAGTATTCACGAATTAGTGGTATTCCAGTAATATTTTGGTATCAACATAGTGGCGAACGCCTATACGAATTTTCAGCCCAAGTCGTTCTGAAAGGGAGAAGAAAGAAAAATCAAGAAAGAAAACATTAAAAAAAAGAAACATAGATTGACACAGGTAACAGTTCATGCAAGACAGCAATTCAGGCTGTCAAAATTTTAGTAGGAATTCTCCTGGTGGGAATTTTGATGAAATCTATCGAATCTTCCGCAAGAATTAGTATATGCGTTAACAACCTAGGTCGGCAGCAATGTCAAATCAAAATATAATTAATGAAGATTGGTTTTATCCGAAATCTAATTGAAAAATTATGCAAGAAGTATTTAAATAAATTAAAAGTCTTAAGATATATGGTCCCTCGAAAACAAGCGATTTTGCGACAAGCATTCTCCAGTTAGAAATAAACCAAAGGACAAGATCGGCTACTTATATCACTGGGTTCATTAGTCTCAGATCTATTCAGTCAATGAAGCAGAATTATGATTTTTCTTCGAATTGTTCTTAGATAATGACCTAAACTTACTCACAACATATGAAAACTGCCTTTTTTCAACTACTTTTAGCGGATTTTCAATTAAAAAACCCGTTGCATCAAATTTCAAAAATCGGGTTCGGTAGATGAATAGAACTGAATCTCAGGTGAATCCAGAGGGTTGGGCACCTCATTCCCCTCGCTTGAGTATAGTTACATTTTCAGCCGGATTTATTTAGGTTTGCACAAATTTATCACCAAAATTCAACTCTAGCCAACAAATTTGATGAGCAAGGAGAACAAAGAGTAATCAAAATTCCGATATAGACCCTCATGAAATACCAAACTCACCCTTGTGCCCTATTTGTCGCTCAGTATTGTAGAGGTATATTTGTTATACCTCTGTAATACCTTATGGTAAGTTTATTAAAATTGAGAATACTGTTTTAGACCCTGTAAAAATACTTTCTCAGCTTGGAAAATTATGCTGTTATTGACAGATTTTTTTTTTTTTTTTTTTTTTTTTTTTTTTTTTTTTTGCAGAAAGGCTAGATGACCATTTGTCTATCCTGTTTCTAAACTCTTTCTGATAGACAATATTAAAAAAAAAAACGTAGTGAGGCTACATAAAACCACCCAAGAGCATTAAACTAAATTTTAAGATGCAAAATGTACCTGCGGCTATTGGTAGGGGGGCATTTGCCCCCCCCCTCACCTCAAAAAATTGAAAAAAATATTATATAGCCCGTACCCCTTGACTATCCAGATAGGGACCCCTCTTCCCCCCCCCCCACAATAAAAATGCTGAAGATCCGCTCCTTCCTATTGCAGCTGCCAGTCTGTTCCAATAGCTTATCATTATTGTGTAAGCACAGCATCGTTTCCTTATTACCGTTTTTACAGCATGGAAAACCATTTAACCAATACGTCTCAAGTTACCGTCTTTAGGTTGAGAAAAGAAGTCGAGGAGCCAATCAACCTTACTAATTAACAAATTGGTCATATTTTCCTTTGAAATGGTTTATAATTACTAACAAACAAATCTTAATAGGATAGAATAAGATGCTTTTGGAATACCTTTTCCCAGGAAAGTAGGAACTTCAAGACACGTCTGTTTTGCAAAGCATGGCAGCGTTCGCAAATCTTTTAATATTTATCTTTTTGTAAAATTAATCTTTTTTATTATTCTTATCTTTTTTGCAAAATTAAGATTGATGAAGCAAAAAAAAGGATTGGATATTTTCTGCGTAACTAAAAGTCGGTCCCAGAACAGTGTTGCTGAGAGCAAACAAAATGTTTAATAAAAAGGTACTTTTGGGGTTTGCGCACTGGGTTTGAAATCCTTTGTCCGAAGGGCAGGGGTTTGATTCCTGTTGTAACCAGTTATTCGGTTTGGAACGGGGGTCAGTGGTGTGACTACAAGCTCAGCCAGAGTCAACCAAGCTCTACATAGGTACCGGGAGAAATCTGGGGAAAGGAAGCAGGAAGGGTGTGCGTAAGCACAGGATGGCTGGCCCCCAACCCCCCATTGCACTTCCTGGCTAAACGGCCTTGAGACGGAGATCAGCACCGCCAGTTTGGACCTTGAAGGGTCTAGTGCCGCATTCTTTACCTTTTTTTTTACTTTTGGGGTCATTTGATAAAGTTCTGAGCTACACAACCTTAATTCCCTCAACGCGATATAGTACAAGATATGACATGATTATTACTACATGCTGCTTAAATTTCAGTATGAAGGTAAGTAAATGTCACTCTTCACAGTCTTGTTGATCAGTTTCCCTGGTGAGAAGTTTACTCTCATGTCAGGTTGTGCGTTCCAGCATTCCAAGTATCCGACAAACCCAACTGCTTATCTTTAGCGTTTCACGAGACGTGAATGACGTCAGAGGTTAGAAGGATTTCTATTTGAAACGGTATGGATTAGTTGTCGGATTAGTTACACTAGTTAACCCTGAAAAATGCAGGATTACTAAGAAAATGACGTCATATATACACAAAATTCAATCTTTCCGAAAATGGAATATTTGAAATTATACACAAAGAACAAAAAGGGACAGTAATTATGACATGTGGCACACCTTCAGGGGTATGTATATAAACTATGATTGCAGTAGAGTGCATGTGATTAATGTTTTTATTCCCCTAGTTGTCAATTGAGTTCAGTTGACAAGTTGCCAGATAAGTATTTGTTGTGATCTCTTTTATGAAGTACATCTAGGGAGGTTAATATCAAGCGAATAAATCGGATAAAAATGGAAGATGAGTTCCTAGATGTTTTCCAGTGAAATCACTTGCGGATTTTTTTTGGGTACCCGACTGACTGACCGTATCCCAAATAGTAACCTGAACAAAAATGTAGTTTGATCCGGCTTTCTAAGGCTATAATGAGAGAAAGGATGAGATGGCTAGGCCACGTACTGTGGATGAAGAATGACAGATTGCCTAAGAGTGTCCTTGTTGGACAGCCGTCTAGAGCTAAACGGAGAGTGGGTGGTCCCCGAATAGGGCGGGAGGATGTCATAAGGAGAGATTTAAGGGAAATAGGAACTCCTTGGGAGGGTGTAAAAAGGGAGGTTTGGAATAGATTGGGATGAATGAGGAGCGTGCGTAACTGTGCTGGTCTCAGGCGGCTTGGTGCTGCAGTGAGTTGTTAGTAGTAGTAGTAGCAGTAGAACACACTCATGCTGTTTATCCACCCAATAGTTGTTGATGACAAAACCATAGTGAAAAGGACGTGAATGCAACTATGAAGGATCATGGAAACGGATAGACTGCAACAGTTCTAATATACTAAAAGTAAATATGTTGTAAACCAAAAGCAGGTTTAATTTTGATGTCCTTGGTACTTTACGAAAAAGGAGCCCAGCTTGATGGAAAATATCCCATTGTCATGAAAGAGCATCAAGTGTCAATGAGCAAAATGTGATTGTAACTATTTTTAAGCTGGTTTTCAATTTTTGAAGAAAAGGCGACTATTTGAATAGAAATCATCGCAATTAACTAGGCCTAAAATTTACACAACGTTCTGTAATTTCGCTTAGAGTAAAGCTGTTTCTTTAGAAAATTTTCAAGCACAAACTGAAAAATTAGTTTCATAGTATAATTTTTCCATTTGTATTGTATTTGAAGTTGGCTTGGCCACCGTTTGTGCGGTCGACAGGACACAAAGCAACATTAAGGCTAATTAGTGCCTTCCTTGACGGAAATCTAGGTGAATAGCTGCTGATTACAAGACGATAAGTTTGCTACTAGTTTAACTGTTTTTTTCTTTTCTTTTTTAAAGACTACCTCAATTTTTGTCTGACAACAATGGCAAAAACTTGTTTCTTTCCTATACTCTGAAAGCATTGCGCGTGAGCAGGCCCCTGAGATGGATAACATTTTTTGTACTTTATCCTTTGATTGTAAGCTTTCATTTCGGCTTTGATTTACGCAGCGATGAGATAACGAAGGTAGTAAGGCTTAGTCTGCGAGCGGCTTCCCTTAAAACTTAAAACTCAAAGTGACAGCAAACGCTGTAACGTTGTCAACAGGAGTCTTGGCAGTAATCAGTGCCAGCCTTAATGGAAGCCTACCTATTTAAACGACTGGATGCATTCAACGTTTTCATGCTAAATACAGGTTTTATGCAAGCTCTCCAACAAGGATTTATTCCTAGGTCAACGCTAATTTTTGCGCATGTTTTACACTGACTTATTAAGGGCTGGGGGATAAGCTCAGTAAGCTTGAATATTCTTAATACTTTGTTTATGAAATCATAGTTGCAGCTGCAACCTATTAAAAGATAAGCAACAGCCCATAGTAACCAAAAGTTAAAAACACATTTGGAAAACAGATGCTAAATTAAGAATAATTCCCATCTGACAGTGATTCAGGAATGGTAACTATTTTTACCGTTTACCTAAAAAATATAAGTTTATAACGAAAAAAAAAACTATGGTGATTTTGAAAAAAGCTTAATATCTCTTAAAATTGGCGTCTGATCGAAACCAAAACTGCACCAACAGAATCAGCAAACTCGAAAACCTTGTACAGGAGAATTACAGTCACCCACCATGAACAACAAAGAAAATCGCTTTTTGTCATTTGTAGCACTGACGTGTCTCCCTTTTTGTTTTCACCATAAGTTACTAGAGAGATTTACGTTCCTGCAACCTCAGTCAATATACTGATTGAGAACATGGCCAAACCAACTTACTGCACTGAACGCACTGAACATCCACATGGGCGTAGGCAGCATACTGTCTAGGGGGGGGGGGCAGTCGATAGTGTGATGGAGGGCCTTTTATCACCCTGCTTTTTCAGCCACATCTAATGTAAATTTGAAGGTCTAGGGGGGGCAGCTGCCCCCCCCCCTCCTTACGCCCATGAACATCCATGTTATAAATCAAAAATATTTGCCAAGAATATGCTACCTTTTCTGTGAAAACGCTAGCGTATTGTCCGCATGTGTAAATTTTTGCAACTCTACATATGTCCAGCCCTTTAGTGAATAGCTGCTGATTACAAGATCACGAGTTTACTGCTATCTTAGTTTTTTTTTTAAACCCCTTCCCAAGTCCTAAATAATGAAAATAATCGGTATTTTTCAGTTTTATAACTTTTTTAGTTATCAGCTATCATCGGTTTTTATTTTCAGTTATAAGCTATAATCATTTTTTTTCAGTTATCAAAAATAATCAGGTGTTTTTCAGTCTGAAAATAATGCCAAAAAACTGATATTTTTCTGTATTCTAACATATTCAGCATGAACAAGTTGTTTTTGTTCCTTTTTTTTACAACTGCATGCTCAAAATCAAGCGGTATAAAATTTCTCGTTTTTTTTTCCTCTGCTGTAAAGGTAAGCTATAGGCTTTGGTTTCTACCGTCAATATTAAAAAGCTGAAATGAACAGAAACCATTCTGCCAAAATAGAAAGAAGTCACGCAAAGAACTGCTTTATTCCCCTTCCAAGTAACAACTATATTTCAGAGATAAAAAGTTTTATCGCAACAAAAGTTTATGCAAGGAAAGAAATCCCCGAACCAAAATATCAATATAAATATATATTTTTAACGTTAAAGCATTACAAATATTCAGTATAGCCTAATCAAAAAATAATATAAATAAGTATAGTATATTTACTTTTTTATTATTTTTTGTACAAAACATGACATCTGACTTAGAAAATATATTACAATTATTTTTTCGCAAAAATGAATGGTTAAAATGAACAGCTAAAACTCAAAAATGCAGTTAAAAATGAGTAATTTTTTTTCAGCTATACGCCAATAGTTATTTGTCCAAAGCAGTGAAGTTGCTTAAAGCGTCCAAACATAGTGACCTTAAGTTAAAACCCACCCTTCTTTCCCACACAAGTTAATGATTGAAAAACCTCTGTATCCAATAATCAAACTGCCTAGCAAACTCAAATTGCCTTATCCATGCTAATACATTTATTCTCCTGTTTTTTTTACGTCTCAGACTCAACAAAAGAACAAATTTTCAATTCTTGTTCATTGTTGGGAGTAATCGTTGTGGGGAAGGAGTCTGAACCCCCAAAGGCGCATTTTAGTTCACTTTTATTCCTCTTAATCTTAGAGAAGAATTATACCCTCCAACTCCAATTTTCGTGCTCGTCCATGATAATACTTGTTGTTCACTTTATTTTGCACAAAGGAATGAAGAAACTATGGTGCTTTTAAGCAACTAAATTACAGCAAGGTCAAAATGAAGTCACAATACCTAGCTACAAGCTACAGCCCTATGATTTTTTTTCAATTTAAATCCTCAAAAAAAAAAATCATTTCTGCAGATTTATGAAAATGTGAGATAAGCCCTTTTGGTTTGGTTAAGAGGATAATAAGAACTAGCATTTTTTGTTATTGATTATAATTAATGTCTTGGTTAGAAAAAAAATAATATATATTATTCTTTATTTTTGTAAATTCTCAGAAATTTGATAGGCATTTTGCTACTAATCCTTTTAAATTCAGACTCCTAATATATTTTCTTATTTTCTATTATTTTTTCTTTTTTTCTACAAATTTCTAATTTTCGAAATAGAATTTCAAGCGTATAATGAATTTGTATCAAACCAAAAAGAAAATGAAAATTGAGCTTTTTTTGAATTTAAGCCTCTCACTCTAGAAAAACTACTGGGCCTAATTTGCCCAATACAGAACTAAAAACATGTATCTTTGCATAACACACTTTCTTTCAGCTTTGATCATAATCTATGCAACATCTAATATTATTTAGTTGCTTAAAACTACCAGAAAGGCAATTTCTTTGCTCATTCCTTAGAAATAAAAAAGGAGACAAATCCCCGTAAATTTGTTTTCGCAATAAATTCTTAACATTAAGATTAATTGAAATACTATTTATCATTTTTGAATCAAATGCTTAAAATCCTAATTTTTCCTCACTTCACTTCATAATTTTTTTTATTCCAAATATGTTTTAAATTTTACGTTACTATTTACTAGAGTTCTTTCTTTACTGGGCTTGCCCCTGAGGTGGCAACCATGATATTTTCAAGATGTTCTAACATTTAGGATGCTTTGGGTTCAGCATGTCCTAGGAAAAAAAAACATTCTGAACCTTAAAACATTGTTGGACTCTTGTAATAATACAAGCCTGCTTATCGAATGACAAGCTTATTTTTATCAATGACAAATTCACCTTGGGCCTTCGATAGAAATATATGGCCCTCACTTCACCCGGGCCGATGTTTTAGGCCTCCTAGCCCCGAAGGTACGAGAGATTTCTTACCTTAACAGCCATTGCTAATCCGTTTTTCTTATACGTCATTTTGTTGACAGTGCCATATGCTCCTCGTCCTATTTCCCCTTCATCTAGGAGATCTTCAGATGTGAAATCTACTTCTTCATTATTTTCAATTCTTAATTTACCCGTTGATATCACTAACTGGTCACTAAAATCAAGCAAGACAATCACAAACAGAAAGAGGCAGTGGCGGTTCTGATCTCTCTTGCACCCAGAGTAGGACCTTGATTAACCCCCCCCCCCCGCTTTCTCCCAAATATTTGCAGGCCAAATAAAAGAAAAATTGTTTTAATTAATTAATATTTTATTTTGTAACTATTTTTTAAATTATTATTTAAGTTATTTAACTATTATTAATTATTTCAGTTTAATTATTTTATTTTGTTTATTATAATTATTTATTTTGGTACTTATCTGTTATAGCGCCTATGTACATAGAAGCTAAATCGCACAGGTTTTCATTGCGTTTGCGATCTGTACGGAAAGAGAATATGAAATATAATACTTTAGAAACAAACTTGGGATATATATTTGCATATTATGAGGGGTGAGTATAGCGAGTCTGCATCCAAATGTGTTAGGTATAATTATTCTGCATATTATGAAGGCAAAATTGTTTTCTAACTTCACACTGTCCAAATACTTTACCCCCGCAACTGCCCCCCCCCCGAACCCTTAATGTGCAAATGTATAGCCATAATTATATATTTCCCATCTATTCTGTCACTTCTCTTTGTCTTGTCTCACGCTAAGCTGAAAAAACTAACGAAGAAACCGGCCCTACTTAGCTTCTGCATACATAGGTGGTATAACAGACAGGTACCTTTATTTTATTTTATTAATTAATTAATAATTTATTAACTACGCCCTCTATTTTAACTTAATAAAAATAAAATTAATAAAAATTACTTTAATAAAAGTACTATTTAAAATAGTACTCCCTTAAAAATTCTACACCCGGGACAAGTGGCACATCTGCCCCCCCCCCCCCTAAAAAAAAACAGCCTCTGGAAATACGTCAATAACTGTTTCTACTCCTCTGCTCGTAAGTGGTTGTTCTCAATCCAACAACCTCAGTGGTTGTTAATCCTACGCTTAACGGTGGTTGTTGGTGCTCTTCCAAATCATTCAAGAAAAGAGAAAGAAAGAAATTGCCATATTTAACATGAATAACAAAAAACCTAGATTATAAATTACGTGTGAAGAATGTTTGAAGTATACACTGCTATATATGAGCAAATTTAAACAAGACTTGAAGATGAAAAAAACCTGAAAATATGTTTCCTTGAAAAGAATTGGAAAGGAAATTTCCTTAATTTTCTTGAAGATATGTTACCCTTAAACTTGCACATCCCTAAACTTCATAAATATACAAATATGGGTATAAAATAAAAGTTCAAAATAGGGATAAAATCCTTTTTAATAGACAGTGTATAGAAATTCACAAAACTACCAGATATTTCGGTCACTGTATATGTGACCGAAATATCTTGTATTGTTTGTGAATTTATATAAACTGTCTATTAAAAAGGATTTTATCCCTATTTTGAACTTTTATTTTATCGTCATGAAAAGGCAGTGTGATCTCCGAAATTATCTACGTCAAATATGGGTATTTATGAGTATTTTTCATCAAAAACTTGCAGTTCAAGGAGTAAGCAGAAAAATAGAGCATTCAAGGGATGGGTAAAGTTTTGGAAAGATTTATCAAAAAGGTACCAGAATTAGATTTTTGAAAATTGTGTTTCGTAATTTCCAATTTTCGGAATTGTTAGAATATACAGTTTCTGAGTAATTAATACCTGCGCCCTCTAGCTTACGAGCCCATGTGTTTACTACAGTGCTAATTTTTATTGCTTCCAAATACAATCAATTACCTGTTGATATAATTACAAATGAACATTCAGAGTTCCATTTGACCAAATCTATGAAAAAAATAGGGAAAATTTCAAAATTAAGTTTGATTGTCATCATTTGATCTATTAGTAAAAAATTCAATAGTCTTTTTTTGCTTATCTCCTAAAGCATAGACAATTTGAACTTGCATAGCTGTGCTTTAGTGAACTTGTCAAAATTATTTCTCAAAAAATATTCTTTATGTTTGGTGACAAAAATATCAGGGACTTTTCGGTACTAGCCCTTATTTTAAAAAAAAAATAGCTGCGACTCATTTTGGGGGAAAATAAAAAAGTGGATTAGGTCTGATTGGTTTATAGCAATAATAAATAAAAAGTTAAAAAAATACCTGCGACTCATTCTGAGGGAAAATACAAAAGTGGGTTAGGTCTGATTGGTTTACAACAATAATAAATAAAAAGTTCGTGCACTTGCTTAAAAAAGGGTTCTTAGGTGAAATTCAGATGTTACTTTAAACTACGTTTTTAATATTGATGCAAAATACAGCAGCATCTCAATAAACACTGCAGAAAATATAAGCCTATGATTAGCTAGGGATTAAAGTTAAAAGCAGTTTACTTCAAAATAAATACATTCGATGCTGTTAATTTATTACACCTCGTTTTACTTTGTCTCTTGCTTTATGTTTACCTTTTCCCTTGCAATTTCGACAAAACATCTACCTAATCTGTAAGTTTGACACTTACAGTTGAGAAAGACTGGCAGTGGATCCTGCAGATGGAATGGATGTTGGAGTTCCAAAACTAGGCGTTTTTTCTTGCATCTGTTGGGCTTCCAAATGAAAGTCGCAATTTCTTCTTCCGATCATCAGGACTAGTATTTCCTGAAATAAGAGCAATTAATAGTAGGTAATTTCACAACCTCAGGCCATAATCACTATCTATCAACCACATAATCAATTATATATATATATATATATATATATATATA
>CM051256.1:38316166-38321166 GCA_027921565.1 Artemia sinica
TCAAGGGGGGGGGGGGTATTCTTTTCGGGGGAATTTCCAAAAAAACAAGACACAACAAAAAGAGCGTATATTTTTGCTGCTTTTTTTACGAGTCCGACCAAGATTTTGGGGGGAGGGGGTTTCAAAACCCGGTACCCCCCCCTGGATACGTCCTTGCCCACAAGTATTTATAGTTATTCAAGCTTCATTCTTCAGCATGGCTAGGTACCTTTTGGCATTGATAGCATTAAAAAAGATGAACTCTTCACAATCTTATCACTTTCATCATGGGTGGGTACAGAAATTTTGTTGAGACAATAATATCTTGATCTGTACAGCAATGTCAAATAACGGTTGGTAAATCCATATTAAAAAAGCTCTGGCCATTTTTTTTTTCTAACCCGGAGTAATTTCCCACCAGCTCCGTGCGAATGTTGCAGTCTTCACCAAAGAGCATGGGTAACTTATAAGAATGGAAACTGGTGCTAGTGTGAACAAAAAACATAAACACCATCTAGATTTTGGCGTCTCTTGTCATTTTTCAAGCTTTGTAATCGTTTTTTCTGTCAGGAAATGAGATCAGACACTTATTACTACACTAATTGTACACACAAAACCAATTAAATTAATTATTCTTATTATTACACTGGAACAAATATAAAGGGACGCCAAACGATAGATGGCATTGGTGTTTTTTCGACACAAGCGCCAGTTTCCTCTCTTGTAAGTTTACCATATTCTTCGGTCTTCAGCAGAGTGTCTATCCAGAAGGCGATTTAAGCTCCTTGTTGAGCACAGTTTATACCACCGTATATATAATTAGCAGTAAGATCTTTCCCTATCTCACCCATTATAAAAACCCGGACCGAGGTGCGAGTGCTCCAGAGAACGTATAAACATAAGCGACATTAGATCTTTTCACGGGTAGACAAGTCAGATTTCTCTTGAACGCGAAACTTGGCTTCAACATTGGAACACTAAATTTTGAAGAAACTAATTTTAAATTAATTTATTCCATTACATATATGAAAATCTATCGGTAATTATCGGTAATCTATCGGTAACTAGCACTACTAATCGGTAATTAGTAGTGCAATGTTATTATTAGATGTTTTTAGGAATTAAAAGTAGGTTTCGAAGTCTCAAGTTGGTTTCAGGGCATTTTGAGAAAGTTTCTGCCAAAATACGTGTTCCAGGGTAATTGGACCCCTGATGGCATATCAAATGAGAGGAGCTGTTTGTACGCGCCGATATAAATATATATATATATATATATATATATAATATATATATATATATATATATATATATATATATATATATATATATATATATATATATATATATAATATATATATATATATATATATATATATATATATATATATATATATATATATATATATATATATATATATATATATATATATATATAAAATTAATTCAGATGTTTATAGGAATTACAAGTAGGTTTCGAAGTCTCGAGTTGGTTTTTAAAGGCATTTTGAGAAAGTTTCTGCCAAAATACGTGTTCCAGGGCAATTGGACCGCTAATGGCAGATCAAATGAGAGGAGCTGTTTGTACAAGCCGATATATATATATATATATATATATATATATATATATATATATATATATATATATATATATATATATATTATATATATATAATATATATATATATATATATATATATATATATATATATATATATATATATATATATATAATATATATATATATATATATATATATATATATATATATATATATATATATATATATATATATATATATATATATATATATAATTAATTCAGATGTTTATAGGAATTACAAGTAGGTTTCGAAGTCTCGAGTTGGTTTTAAAGGCTGTTTGAGAAAGTTTCTGCCAAAATACGTGTTCCAGGGCAATTGGACCGCTAATGGCAGATCAAATGAGAGGAGCTGTTTGTACAAGCCGATATATATATATATATATATATATATATATATATATATATATATATATATATATATATATATATATATATATATATATATATATATAATATATATATATATATATATATATATATATATATATATATATATATATATATATATTATATATATATATATATATATATATATATATATATATATATATATATATATATATATATATATAATATATATATATATATATATATATATATATATATATATATATATATATATATATAATATATATATATATATATATAATATATATATATATATATATATATATATATATATATATATATATATATATATATATACTACGAAAACTTTACGAAAAAGAAAGTTTTTTTAATTAAAAGTAAAGGCCATATTAAACTTAAGATAAGTAGAAATAGAAGCCTACAATAACTCAAACTCAAAACGACCGGAAATTATTATTAAAGAATAAAAAGTTTTATTCTTTAAAATTTTGGATCTGCCACTAAAATGTGTGATGCCCTTCAATTTTCTGAAAACTCCCTAAGAATTTTACGACAAACACTTCTTAACAGACGTTTAGCATTTCCTTGGATAGGGATATTGTGGCAACTGTTACCACAGCAACCAATAATTAGAACCCAAGTCCTAAGATTGGTTTCAATCAGGAACCGTTAACGCTATCTAAATTCACAAAGTGCAAAGATTTTCAAACAGAGGTGTTTATCCTTTAAAGTTCAGGAAAGGTCTGCCCATTTCATACGAAAACATTGATTGAAAACGAAACTAGTCTTATCTCAGCTCTCCGCCAAAACAGGTAATTAGCCTTTTTCAAGTTTCACAGGAACTACAATCTGAGAAAATAAATATCACGACGTGAAAAAAAAATGATAAACCATCCGGTGGCGGATCCAGAGGGGGGGGAGAGAAGGCGCCCCCTCCCCCTAACGTAGTCTAAAGTAGTGTTATTTATCTAATTAACTTGCTCCTAACGTAAGTTTATCGGATCAACCTATTTTGCGCCCCCTCCCCTAAAAAAATCCTGGATCCGCCCCTGAAACCATCACATCTATTCCACCAGTTATTAGAAAAAAAATTCCTTATTTTCACAAATTCCCCCGCCCCCTTTTTTAGAAATCCTACATAGGCCAATCAGTTAAGTCCACTGTATATAAATAATAGATTAAGTCATAATTTGTATATAAACTGAGTTATACCTGCGAGATGGGACAGTTGCAAACCACTTGGCTAGCTCACCAAGTTTTTTTCTGCTTTGGCAATTACGAATAATACAATTTCGAACCATTTTTCATTGATTGATGCATACACACTAACCCGCTAATGCATGAAAAAGTGGGAGGAGCTTTTTGTTGGCACCGAGAATGAAGAGCCAGAAATCATCTGCGGTAAATTTACTGCCTAATTATATATACAGTGGTTTATACAGTGTTAAAAGAGTGGCCACTTCCTCTTGCTTCTTGCCAAATAAAAATCTTTTCATATACATAGACAAGCAATTCAGCATTTTTATTAGTCAATACTTATCCACTGCACACCCACCAGTAAAAGAAAACAAAATTATACCTCTTTATAAGGCCGAGAAGAGAAAGAAACAATTTACTCTGAGTGTAAGCAGACGTCTTGATAACCCACTACCGAGAAAGAGGTCTTTTTCTAGTAAACTTCTTTTTTAGTTACAACTGTTAGGTTATATGTTTTTACATTCTCAATACTGATATTATTCTCATTATGGGTAAAAATCATATGGACATTAGTTGAAGCACAAGCGAATGGGAGTATCGTATACTACTGTAACTACAGTAAAAGGCCTAAAATGAAACGTAATTTGGGAACTTCACAATAAACATCATGCAATGATACAAAACCTCATAGTAAAAGGAAAGGTAAGTTATAAATTTACAACAAACATCACGCAATCATGCAGAGCTAACTCGTTGATTTATTTTACAAGCATGAAATAGGCGAAAATGAGCTTGAGGCTAAACCATACCTGCAAACAAATAGTAGGGGGGGGGGGGGTACAGGATTATCGACTACTTCCAAGATTGTTCTGAAGTATGTAAATAT
Organism: Artemia sinica; assembly: GCA_027921565.1. Lineage (NCBI taxonomy): Eukaryota > Metazoa > Arthropoda > Branchiopoda > Anostraca > Artemiidae > Artemia > Artemia sinica. The sequence continues at coordinate 38,320,197 of CM051256.1, forward strand.
TGGCCTTAAAGTAAATTTGTTCGTGTTTTTTTTTATGCACCCAACAAAATCATTGGTTGTATCTACTAATATAACTGAAATTCACCAACCAAAACGAAATAAGAAACAGAAAGTTTAAACAATTAATAAAGCATTCGTTTTCACATATGGTAATCAAAATCCTTGTTATAAATTGTAAAAATAAAGGACCTTATATTTTTTCAAATTCTGAAAAACAAGCACTTTACTAAAAACACAAAAACCACAGAAGAAACACGATGTCCTCTTAGGAACAGTAAAGTCCTTAACAATCCGGCAGAATGATTTATGAGGCACTTAATAGGCTAGTGGTTCACCACCAATGATACTGGTAGCCTTTAACATATCTAATTTCTCTAAAAAACTCAATGAAGCTAAGTTTTTAGAAAAGCACTAGTTATTTAGAATTCTATACAAAGAGGGATGCATCATGAGTCAGGTAGTTTAAGTACTTGTATTCAACTTTGCTCTTTTTCATCAGAAAACAATTGTCTTCTTAAATTATACAATAAACCCGACAAAAACACAGTTGTTTAACTTAGGTGATGAAACTAAAAAAGTCAACATGAGTTTTTGTTAAGGAAGAGCATTACACAAAGGATTTACTTCTTATCTCTGTGACTTTATAACAAAACATATGTGATTTTGTCAGATTAATGAGTGTTGGGGTGAATGTTTACCATCAGTGTCTTTGAAAAGCTACAGATAAAACTTGTCCTTGAGTAAAATACAAATTTTATTGGCATTAAAGGTTCACTCACATAGTGAATAGTATAATATCAGGGAAAGTTGCTGCCCCCTCCTTCATCCTTAACCTCCCCTTCGTGGTCGTAAGAACTTCCGAGGATGCTCATTCGATCGGAAATAGAGGGTTTTGTTTTTTAAGTCGAAAAATGCTGGAGACCAACCAGTGTCTGTCCTGAAACTGCTTTTGATATTTGGCTTGTTACCC
>CM051256.1:38326166-38570166 GCA_027921565.1 Artemia sinica
GTTTGGGGAAATTATGGGCGTTGGGGGGGGGCGATTCTCCCTCGGATTACTTTCGACTATTAAAAAGGGCAATAGCCCTCCCAATTTCCAATCGAAAGAGCCCTTTTTGAAGTTTTTACGACAGCATGCCTCCAGGGCATAACTTACAACCCTAGCCCTGAGGGCTGTTGGGGGTTGTTATACTCAAAACATAATTTCCGGACCCTTCAACTACGTTCAATAAAAGTGCTATATCAAAATGCTGATCGTATTTGGGGAAATGATGGGTATGGGGGGGGGGGCATTCGCCCTCCGATCACTTTTGACTATTAAAAAGGGCACAAGCCCTTTGAATTTCCAATTGAATGAGTCTTTTTTGAAGTTTCTACAACAACATTTTCTATAAATAACCTTATATGCACCCAGGGCATAACTTACAACCTTAGCCCTGAGGGCTCTGGGGGAAGTGTCATCCTGAAAGACCTAATTTCCAGAACGTTCATCTACGTTGAACAAAATGACTATCTCAAAATTTTGATTGGATGTGTTTGGGGAAATGGTGAGCTTGAGAGGGGGGGGGGCTAGTTGCCCTCCAATCACTTTCGACTATTAAAAAGGGCACTAGCCCTTTCAATTTCCAATCGAATGAGCCTTTTCTGAAGTCTCTACTAAAACGCTTTCTATAAAAACCTTATATGCCCCCCCCCGGGGCATAACTTACAACCCTTGCCCTGACGGGTTTGGGGGGTTTGTCATCCTCAAAATCACAATTTCTAGAACACTACGTTGAACAAAATAGCTATCTCAAAATTTTAATTGAACGTGTTTGGGAAAATGGTGGGCGTGAGAGGGGGGATAGTGGCTCTCTATTCACTTTAGACTATTAAAAAGGGCACTAGTCCTTTCAATTTCCAATCAAATGAGCCCTTTTTGAAGTTTCTATGACAACACTTTCTATAAAAACCTTATATGGCTCCAGGATATAACTTACAACCCTTGCCAAGAGGGCTCTGAGGGGGGTTGTCATCCTAAAAGAGCTAATTTCCAGAACTTTTAACTCCGTTGAACAAAATGAATATCTCAAAATTTTGATCGGATTTGTTTAGGGAAATGGGGGCTTGAGAGGGGGGTTAGTTGCCCTCCAATTCCTTTCAACTATTAAAAAGGGCACTAGCCCTTTCAATTTTCAATTAAATGAGCCCTTTTTGAAGTTTTACGACAATGCTTTCTATAAAAACCTCATATGCCCCAGGGCATAACTTACAACCCTTGCCCTGAGGGCTGTGGGGGGTTGTCATCCTCAAAGACATAATTTCCGGATCTTTTAACTATGATGAAAAAAATGTCTGTCTCAAAATTTTGATTGTATGTGTTTGGGAAAATGGTGGGCGTGAGAGGGGAGTTAGTTGCCTTCCAATTACTTTCGACTATTAAAAAGGCCACTAGCCATTTCAATTTCCAATGGAATGAGCCCTTTTTGAAGTTTCTATGACATCACTTTCTATAAAAACCTTATATGCCCCCAGGGCATAACTTACAGCCCTTGCCTTGAGGGCTGTGTGTGGGCGGGGGGTTGTCATCTTTAAAGATCCAATTTCCAAAACTTTTTACTATTTTGAACAAAATGGCTATCTAAAACTTTAATTGCATGTGTTTGGGGAAAAGGCGGGCATGAGTAGTTGCCCTCCAATCACTTTTGACTATTAAAAAGGGCACTAGCCCTATGAATTTTCAATCGAATGCGCCCTTTTCAAGTTTCTACAACAAAACTTTCAATAAAAACCTTATATGCCCCCAGGGTATAAGTTATAACCCTTGCCCTGAGGGCTGTGGGGGGGTGTGTCATCCTCAAAGACCTAATTTTCAGAACTTTCAACTACATTGAACAAAATGGCTATCTCAAAATTTTGATTGGATGTGTTTGGATAAATGGTGGGCGTGGAAGGGGTATTAGTTGCCTTCCAATCACTTTCGACTATTAAAAAGGGCACTAGCCATTTCAATTTCCAATCGAATGAGCCCCTTTTGAAGTTTCTATAACAACGCTTTCTATGAAAACCTTATACACCCCCAGGGCAAAACCTTATAACCCTCGCCCTGAGGGCTGTGGGGGGGGGTGTCATCCTCAAAGACCTAATTTTCAGAACTTTCAACTACGTTGAACAAAATGGCTATCTAAAAATTTTGATTGGATGTCTTTGGGGAAAAGATGGGCGTGAGAGGGGGGTTAGTTGCCCTCCAATCATTTTCGACTATTAAAAAGGACACTAGCCCTTTGAATTTCCAATCAGATAAACCTTTTTTGAAGTTTCTACAACAATGCTTTCTATAAAAATCTTATATGCCCCCAGGGCATAACTTACAACCCTTGCCCTGAGGGCTGTGGGGCAGTGTCCTCCTCAAAAACATAATTTCTGTCTGGAAATCAACTATGCTGAACAAAATAGCTATCTCAAAATTTTTATTGAATGTGTTTGGGGAAATGGTGGGCATGGTAGGGTATTAGTTGCCTTCCAATCACTTTCAACTATTAAAAAGGGCACTAGCCATTCCAATTTCCAATCAAATGACCCCTTTTCGAAGTTTCTACAACAGCTCCTTCAATACGAAGTGCCCTGGTCTAGAACAAAAAAACAAATAAATAATACATTGTGCCAACATTGTTCTTTACTCAGGCAGCACGATTGTGCTGCCTATGATTCTAATGATGAAACAGTTGCTAACCAGTTAAATGGTCATTTGGCCAGAATAATCCAGTCTTTGCTGCCTCTTGATGGAAATAAAACAAACCAAGAGCATCAGAAAATTCCAGATGATGGCGTACCTTTACCAACTATTTCCGAGGATCAAGTTTTTAGTAAAGTAAAGAAACTTAAACAAACTAGTATAGCTCCCATAAATATTCTGATTAAAGTTATAAAAGCATTTCCTGACAAATTGACTAATACCCTAAAACAAATTTTTAATTGCATTTCAACTTCTTCAGTTTACCCATAGATATGGAAAACAGGGTATGTTACTCCAATCCCTAAAACAGATACTGAACTTAATTTCAATGGTGTGAAGCCAATCCCTTTGACCCCCTTGTTCAGCAAAATGTACAAAAGTTTTGTAGCAAATTGGCTAAAAGCTGAAGTTGAACCCCTTCTTGATCCTCATCAGTATGGTAGCAAAAAGAATACATCAACATCCCATTATCTAGTCAGTCTTTTACATTTTATTTTTAAGCATGTTGATGCTTAAATGACTAAACTTAATAACAATTGATTTTAAAAAGGGTTTCGATTTGATTGACCATAATATTTTAATTTCTAAGCTTTTAATTGATTTTAGAGTGAATCCTGCTGTTGTGAAAATCATTCAGAGTTTTTTAATAAAAAGGTTTCAAATTTTAAAATATAAGAAGTCTTTCTCTGAACCTGAGCCAGTTTTTTGTGGTGTACTTCAATCTACCATTCTGGGTCCTATTCTTTTTCTATTTATGATCAATGATATTGCTAATGATTGTGAAGACAGCTGGAAATATGTTGACAAACTTACCCTTGGAGAAATTTGTGAAGCAAATGAATGTAGCAAAGCTCAAATTTTAATTGATAGCATGAAGACTAAAGCTTCCAGTTCAAATATGACAGTAAATCTCCTATTTCAACTATTGCATTTTAAATTCTTCTGAACCAAATTTTCAATCAACTATCTCTGATTCTCTTAAAGTCAGGAAGATTAAAGTCTTGGGAGTTATTATTACCAGTGATTCAAAAGAGGAGGCAAACACATTGAGTCTAGTAAAAAGGGGTAGTGCTGGGCTGCAGATGCTCAAGCTTATGTTGAAACATGGTATCCCACCAGGTCACCTCCTCTGAATATTTACATCTTTTATTCATGTAATTCTGGAATATACAGCTCCTGTATGGCATTTTGGACTGACGGCTGAGCAAAGCAAAGCAGGCAGAAATGTTGTGTGAAGAGCTGCTGACAAAGTTTAAAATGCAAACTCTGAAAAAAAAGAAGAGAGAAACTCTGCATGGATTCTGGAAGAAAATCTCTGATCCACCCAATCCACAAACTTCAGCTGGCATGCTGTGCCCATCAGCAGTTAGCAAAAAGTTTTATACCTCGTTTTGTAAAAATGTATAACGAAAATCAGGAGGGTTGATCAGTGTTTTTAATGTATTTGCTTAATGTGACTATTCGCTTAATGTGACTATACCAAAGAAATTTGGCAGTGCAATGAAAATTTTGGTGAAAATAAAAGCTTATCACTCTCTCTCTCATATTACTTTTTAGGAACAAATGTTTTATCTCTCAATCGTCAATACCCTGGGCATTTAAGTGATCAGTTTCAGACCATTAGGTTTGTTTATAGGTTTTTTTTTACCCCATCACCCCTTGGAGAAAAAAACATTGGTAAAATTCTAGTTTAGCTACTTTTCGCTATCTTGGAAAGGGGTTAGGTTAGGAAAATGAAACTTTCAGTAATGAATCCAGGGTTAAAAACATACTCTGGGAAGGTATTTCCAAGCTTCGATGTTAACTCTCTTCTGATTTCTAAGTCATAGAAATTTGCCTACTTGACAGGTTGAAACTTTGACAAAACAAAATTTTACCTTAATTTTCAGTTATTGGTTTCTTTTTCTCTGGTTTTAGTTCTTAAAATGCAATTCCTGTTATTTGGGTAGAATTTTAAGCCATATCAATGGGGTTTTTTTTCTAAATTTGGGAAATGTATTTGCAGATCTTTGAAACATCATAAATTGGGATTGAGCAAAGTTGTGAAGCTGAAAACATTTTTGTTGTACTTTGTTTAAGTAGATGATCTGTTTTCAAGGTTTCACTTTTATAACACAAAGATTTTTAATGGTCATCAAATGTAAGGGCCCTCTAGTGGGAGAAGAGGTGGAGGTAGGCACTTCAAAATACCTTCCCGGACATACTTTAGTCTATAGACCCATCCCTGAAAGTTTCATTTTACTAATCTAACCCCTTTCCAAGATACCAAAAAGTAGCTAAAGTGGAATTTTACTAAAACAACAAATAAACATACATCCATGATCTTTCTTTTGGGAAATTAAATAAAAAAAAACAAGTTTTTTAAACTGAAAGTAAGGAGCGACATTAAAACTTAAAACGAACAGAAATTATTCCGTATATGAAAGGGGCTGTCCCCTCCTCAACGCCTCGCTCTTTATGCTAAAGTTTGACTCTGTCTCACAACTTTAATTTTTTAAAACAATAAAAAACTTTAGCGTAAAGAGCGAGGCGTTGAGGAGGGGACAGCCCTTTCATATACAGAATAATTTCTGTTCGTTTTAAGTTTTAATGTCGCTCCTTACTTTCAGTTTAAAAAACTTGTTTTTTTTATTTAATTTCTGATCGTTTTTTAGTTAATGCAGCTTTTATTTTGGCTCACCATCATTGAATAAGTAAACAAAATTTGCATAAAAATTTTACTTTTCTTTTGCTAAATGGCTGTCTCTAAATTTGGTTCTGACGTAATTTACAAATTAACTTACGTAACGAACTTCTATATTCGTATATTTTTCTTCTGGCAAAAAATACAAAGTTGCAGATTTTTGCAGATATGAGCTTGAAACCTATGTTATAGGGTTTTCTGATACGCTGAATCTGACGGTGTGATTTTCATTAAAATTTTTTCACTTTTAGGGGATGTTTCCCCCCTCTTTAAAAAATCAGGTAAGTTTTCTCAGGCTCGTAGCCTTTGATGAGTAATACTAAACTTAATAAAATTCATATATTTAGAATCAGCATTATAAGCCCATTCTTTTGATACATTTATTGACATCAAAGTTCCGTTTTTTAAAGTTTGGCTTACTATTGAGCCGTATTGCTTGTTTCTTTTTGTTTTGTTTTTATTACGTATATGTTATTACGTATATGATGGGGTTCTCCCCTTAGTCAATACCACGCTCTTTACGTTAAAAGTTAAAAAAAATTTTTAATTCACACACCCCTGAATCACAAAGGCCATTTAATTAGAATAGATAGCTCTTTTGAAAGCACTAAAAAAACTATAGCGTAAAGAGCGAGGTATTGACTTGGGGGAGAACCCCCTCATATATGTATTAATTTCTGTTCATTTTAAGTTCTAATGTTGCTTCTTACTTTCAGTTGAAAAAACTTGTTTTTTTAAATTAATTTCTGATCGTATTTTAAATAATGCTTGGAAATCCGGCGCCCCCTTCATAGAAAATGTCCCTTACCCCAAAGAAACATCCTCCACGGAAAGATTCTCCCAAGTAAACCCCCTCTTTCAGCCCCCCCCCCCCTACCAGAAAAAAATTCTTCCTGAAAATGTCTGTATACTTCCCAATAACCAATACAATATGTAAGCAATGGGCAAAGTTCATAACTTGCAGCCCTTCCCCTGGGAACTGTGGGGGATTAAGTCATCGTAAAAGACATATTTATTAGATTTTCGACTATGCTGAACAAAATGGCTATCTCAAAATTTTGATCAGGTGACTTTGGGAAAAAAATGAGCGTGGGGAGGGGGCGTAGTTGCCCTCCATTTTTTTGGTCACTTAAAAAGGGCACTAGAACTTTTAATTTCCGTTCCAATGAGCCCTCCTACAATATTCTAGGACCACTGGGTCAATATGATCACCCCTGGGAAAAAGAAAAAAAAAAAAATAAATAAACATGCACCCATGATCTTTCTTCTGGCAAAAAATGCAAAATTCCACATTTTTGTAGATAGGAGCTTGAAACCTCTACAGTACGGTTCTCTGATACACTGAATATGATGGTGTGGTTTTCATTAAGTTTCTATAACTTTTAGGGGGTCTTTCCCCCTTTTCTCGAAAATCAGCCAAATTTTCTCAGGCGCGTAACTTTTGATGGGTAAGATTAAACTTGATGAAACTTATATATTTGAAATCAGAATTAAAATCTGATTCTTTTGATGTATCTATTGTTATCAAAATTCCGTTTTTTAGAGTTTCAGTTACCACTGAGCCGGGTCGCTCCTTACTTACATGAACTGTTTGAAAAAGCAAAATTTTGAATTTTTGCAGATAGGAGCTGAAAACATCTACATGTGGGCTCTCTGATATGTTGGATCTAATGGTGTCAGAATTGCTTGTCATTGTAGGGCTGTTTGTCCCCTTTTTTAATAATCAGGCAAATCTTCTCTGGCTTGTGCCTCTTAATAAGTAACATTATTTTTTTTTTTTTTTTTTTTTTTTTTTTTAGATTTTTAGTTACTTTTGGCCTAAGTTACTTCTTACTTACAGTTCATAAAATTCTAACTGCTTGATAAATCTACTGAGTACTTCCTAGCCCTACCTCAATAAAAAAAAAAAAAAAAAAAAAAAAAATACTTCTTTTGGAATATAAAGGGAAACTAAAGAATTTTCAGAAACATCTATTAAACTAAATTGGAAATACAGCACTTGTGTATTATATGCCACAAAGGGCTTTATTTAATTAGAACCTGTTTCTTTGATGCTCAATCCTAATAAAATATCCCAAAATATGATGAAAATTTAATACTTTAGAGACAAATTTGGGCTATATATTTGCACATTATGGAGGAGGGGGTAAAGTATAGTGGTTCTGCATGCAAAATGTGTTAGGTACAATTATTCTGCATATTATGAAGTAAGAATTGTTTTACATCCTCATGGGACATCCTCATTGTTTACATCCTCATGGGACATCTTGGGGCCACTCCTTCCAGAATCTGATGAACTAGGGCTTGATATGCTGTTCTGTCAAGCGCAGTTTGGGATAGTTGGGCAATGCATCGTCAGTCAAAGTTTTTGATCCACCTTTTGCGCAGTCTTCCCCATGGTCAAAGTCCTTCAGTTGTCCCTTCAGCGCGATCTTGGGCAGGTGTTTGGGATTCATTTGCTTTACCTGGCAAAACCAGCGCAGCTGCTGTTTTTGGATTTTGATCAGGATAGTGTCTTGCAACTTCAGCCTTCTTTGGACTTCTTCATTTGTGACATGGTCAGTATATCTGATCTTGGCTATCTGGCGCAGACATATCATTTCAAATGCAAGGAGGTTGCACTCGTTTTCAGCTTTTAGTGTCCAGGTTTCACACCCATACAGAGCAATGAGTATGATCAGACTGTTGAATAGATGCACTTTCAGATGGTTTGAAAGGTGGCTAGATTTCCAGATCTTTGATAGTCTTTTGAAGCTAGAGCTGGCAAGACCAAGGTGGCATTTAATGTCAACAGTTGTCAGCCATCAAAAACCTGCCAAGGTAAAGGAATCTATCCACTGTTTCCACTTGTCCACCATCTATTACTATTGTGGGGGGGTTTGTTATCTCCTGTTGTGATGTGACCATGATTTTGGTCTTGTTTGCATTAATCTGCATAACAAACGGCTGTGTTGCTTGGGAGATGTAGTCAGCCTGACTCTGGAGTTCTTGGGTGGTAGTGGACATCAGGTCAGTATCATCTGCATATGCTAGTTTGTCAATTAGGATTCCTCCAATTCTGGTTCCATATTTGACAGGTATCAGGGAGAGGATGGCATGCAGAAACAGGTTAAACAAGTGTGGCAAGAGGATGCATCCTTGCAGGACTCCAGAAGTTGTTGGGAATTCACCAGGGAGCCCACCAGTGGTCAGTATTTGACTTTTGAATTGATTGTACATGTACTCAGTGATTCTGACTATTTCATATGGGACACTGTAGTGTATTAGAATATGCCACAAGCCTTTCCTCCATATTAGGTCAAAGGCCTGTTGGAAGCTCTGTTAAACTTAATGAACCATTCCATCAGCTGACGCACAGTAAAGATCTGGTCAATAGTTGATTGTTCTTATCAAAAGCCAGCTTGATACTTATCAAGAACAGAGGTGGTGATTGCTTGAATTCTGCAGAGCAGGATCTTGGTCATAATTCTGGTTTGGTGGGTTGTGAGGCTGATGGGCCAGTTGTTGTCACATTCTTTCTTCAAGCCTTTTTTGTGTATTGGGGCTATTGCTGCCTTGCACCACTGCTGCAGGACATGTCCAGTAGACCAGGTGGCTGATACAAGACTGTGGTATAGGTTGACATCTTCTGAACCAACATTTATCAGTTCAGCAGTGACACTGTCTGGCCCCAGAGCTTTGCCTTGCTTTAGGGATTCTATGGCCACTTTTGTCTTGCTTCTAAGTAGGGGTGGAGGGGGTCTCAATCTATGATTGGGAAGGAGTTTAGGACATTTGGGTTGGTCATTACTTCAGCGTTCAGTTTCTCCTCAAAGTATTCCTTCCATTGTTTGAGCTTCATCTTGGCATCATTGATGTTGTTCCCCTGCTTGTCTAGGATTACAGGCATTGAGGGATCTTTTTTGAAGGATAGCTTGCTGACTGTTTTGCAGAGCTTGTGGCTGTTGCTTTTCATGAACTGGGTTTCACAGTCTTTGCAATTTTAACCAATATGGTTGCAGAATGCCTTCCTGATTTCATGCTCAACTTTCCGTTTGAGATGTTTGTAGGTATCTCAGCTGTTTTGGTCAGATTTGTTGTTATGTAGGCATTTCTGGTCACATAATCAAATTATTTCATCAGTGATCCAAGGCTTTTTGTCTTTGGCTTTTCTACCAAGGATATTGCTTGCAGTCTTGAGGATTGCAGAGGTAGCATGTTCAGCCAAGCAATTGATCTTTTTGGGAGTTGGGAACAGAGTGGATGTCCTCAGGATGTCATGGAATTTTGTAGACATGCTTGAGTTGTATGTGGCTTTTTTGGTGGGGTCTTGGAGAGGTTTTGTTTGGAATCTTGGGATTTTTGTGGTTTTGGGAGACATTTTAACCTCAGCTAGAAAATGGACATCAGGAGTGTGTGGTCTGAGTCAAAATCTTCACCAGGGAGTGCAACAGTGTCCATTACAGATGACTTCCAACATTTGGATATCAGGACATAGTTGATCATACTTTCAGTAACTCCATCAGGGGATCTCCATGTTACCTTTTGGCAGTGTCTGTGCTTAAAGGTGGTATTGGTGATGTAGAGTTCATTCTCCCTGCAGAAGTCAATAAGCCATTCTCCCCTTGCATTAAGACAGCCATGTCTGTGTAGGCCCATGACACCTTCTTGACCAGCATGGCAACTGCCAACTATCACATTAAAGTTGTCCAACACAATAAGTATATCATTTTTGGGGATCTGGTCAGTGATGCTTTGAAGCTGGAAGTAGAATTGGTTGCACTCCTCTTCACTTTGGGCTGAATCTGGAGCATATATCTGGATGACTGAGAGATTTTTGATGGGCCCTTTCAGGCAAATGGTTGCTATTCTTTCTGATACAGGAGTAAAGTTCATTAATGACCTTTTGGCGGCCAGAGGGAGAATGAAGCCAACACCCTGCCAATGAACACCATCAGTATGTCCTGACAGTAGGAAAGTGGTTCCAAGGATGTTTTCATATCCAATTCAAGGAAGGTGCATTTCAGACATACTGACTATATCCCACTTGTATCTATCAATCTCTTTCAATACCAGATCAATTTTGCCAGGTTTAGCTAAAGTCCGGGTATTTAGTGTATCAATATTGAGAGCGTTTTTTGCCAATATTAAACTCTCATCCCATCTGGGAGTCATCCTAGGCCTATGATGGTTGTTGGCTTCCCTGTACACAGTAGCAAAATACATATTCATTATTCCCATTCCTTATTGGCATCAAATTGCAAAGGTCATTGGTTTCCCCAGATGCAGTAGCACTTCTACTTTGATCTTTTGAGCCTGTGTTCATATTCATATTTTGAAAAGATATGGTTTCTTGGCTGATTCATTGATGGTGGCAAGCCAGTCCTCTCTGTCAACTTGCAAAGGCTGTTGTCTAATTCTGGATCTTCTGCCCTTTTGCAGTTGTCCTCCTGAAGAGGATCCTCCCATGATGGTACTCTGCAGTACCATACAATTTAACCCATTGCTGGAAGAAGGTTCTCAACTAAATAGGACACAGCATATGAAGCCTGGAGAGCCTTGGAAGAAAATGATGCCACTTTTGCAATTTCCAAACAGTTACTAGCAAATGCTTCTTGTTTATGCTTGAAAAACTCTATTGGCTTACCAACATGAGAAGGGTGCACATTACTGAGATGCCAGTTCATATGCGCAGGTTTCATGGAACTGTTGGCCAAGACTTGACCACAAAGAATGCACTTTGCATTCACTGGGTCAGACTTTGTCACACTAAATTTGAGCCCTAGGTATTCTGACAAATATTGACACACTTTGACTGAACATGATTTGTCATATTTCTTCTTCTTAGGTGCAGGTTCTGAGTTTGGGGTACCATCATTTGGCTTCTTGTTATTCCTGATCAGGAATCTATCCATCTTTGTTTTCAACCACAATTCACAAACTTTGTGTTTCAACAGATGACAAGATACTGAAATTGCTGGGTTCAAATTGTCTGTGACTGAACTGATCAAGACCTTATGACTATGGAGAAAAATTAGCAGGTTACTGAAAGCAAAAGTGAACAAGACCTTACAGCTATGGAGAAAAATTAGCAGGTTACTGAAACCAAAAGTTTTGAAAATGAGTATGAAATTATGTACAATTGGTTATCTGATTTTGAGGAAAATGTTGGAACTGAGTCAGAAAAAAGATTTAAAGATGTAGACTAAATTAATTTTGGGACCTTTGCATACCCCCTGCAAGGGTTTAGCATACCCCCAGGGTAGGCATACTACCAGTTGGGAACCACTGGTCTAGAATAGTGGCTCTTTAGAAGGAGACAAATTAGAACAAAAAGAGAGACATTTTTAGATTGCTAATTATATATTTATGTTTAGAATTTTATTTGGGCTCTGGTAATTCCTCCCTAGCCCCTGCTAATGATTTCATATAGCCACAAGCTGTATAAAAACAAAACAAAATGATGGAATTCTTACTTTATAATGTACAGCAAGTATCAATGAATCATATTTTCTTTCTTTTTTCTCATTTGCATCCATTATTGAATAATTATCCACCAATTATTGTGTTATTCTTGTTACATAACCTTGGGCAAAATTAGGGGGGGGGCAGGGGAAGCTACAAAATGAACAAAACCATAAAAATGAAAATTAACAATTTAAAATGTCTCTCCTTTTTATTCTAGTATGTCTTCTTCTGAAGAGCTGCTACTCTAGACCCTTAACAACAATTGCAGTAGGCTACTTGAATGATAAACACCCTACTGCTCAAGTTGTTCATTCATTGATGCATTATAGAAACTATTTTTTTTTTTTTTTTAGTTTCTTTCAGCTTAGCATGAGACATGACAAAGACAAGTCACAGAATAGATGAGAAATATATAATTTGAACTACCATATATAATTGTACATTAGGGGGAGGGGTAAAGTATTTGGACAGTGTGAAGTCAGAAAACAATTCTTACAGCATAATATGCAGAATAATTGTACCTAACTCATTAGGCATACAGACCCACTATACTTTACACTTCCCCCATAATGTGCAAATATAGAGCATTATATTTTTATTTTACTTTGGTATCTTTCATTAGGATTGAGTGTCAGAGAAACATATTAGAAAAAATGTTAGGTAAGGTGTATATCATACAAGTACCACAATTGCATTTAAACAATCTGGGTATAGATGTACAATCAGTCCATCACATAAGGAGACATGTTAAGAAAACAATTTTTACTATATAATATGCACTTTATCTTCATTTCTTTCCAGGTTTTTCCACTTTTTCTAAGAAATTCATGAATTTCTTAGAACCTATATATTAACAGAGTATATAGCCACACCTGTATAATGTGAAAATGTATACCCAGAATGGCATCTGAATCTAAATATAACCTTCATTTGTATCAAAAATGAATTTCACCCCCCACCCCTAAATATATCCAAATCAGGGTAGTCTATATATTTGCATGGGGGTAAAGTTCATTTGTGATGCAAATGAAGGTTATATTTAGATTCAGAATGCAATTCAGGGTATATATTTGCAAATTAGGGTTAGGGGCATGGATGTATATACTCTATTAATATATAGGTTCTAAGAAATTCATGAATTTCTTAGACAAACTGAAAAAAAAGAAGAGAAAGTAGAAGTGTATGACCAGTCCTGGTCATAAGGAGACATGTTAAGAAAACAATTCTTACATCATAATATGCATAATAATCCTAGTTACCACATTTTCCAGGGGAGAACCTTTATCCTCACTATTTTCCTTATTTTTCCAGTTTTTTAATCACCTTTTTCAATATTTATGTCAATTCTCTGAGTCTTGAAAATTGTTTTAAAACAAACCACCAAAGAGCCATCTATCTAACCTAAACTAACATAACCTAAATTTATCAATATTAACCTATTTATATCTTTTTGATAGATGGCAATGATGGTGTTTAACTTTCATATATAAAATATTTAAAAACAGATAAATACAGTGAAATCTGTTAATTTTTCACAATAAAAAAAAAAATGTACAACAGGGAAAGAAGTGAGGATAAAGGTCCCCCCCCTTGAATATATGTTAACTAGGATTAGTAGGTAGGCTATATTATGAAGCAAGAATTGTTTTCAGTAAATTTTTACAAAATCATATTATTAATTTACAAATAATGTGAATATACCACTTGATGCCCTTTTTTATGCTCTTTATGAATATAATAATCTTTTTTGTTGGAAATTAATTTTAGCCCCCACCCCTATATACCAATTCAGGGTATATATTTGCACATTAGGGGGGTGGGGGAAAGTTTAATCTTACCTCTCATTTACATCAGAAATAAAATTTACCCCGCCCCCCTCATTTACAAATATAAACCCTGGATTGGTATAAATAGGGGTGGGGGTACAATTCATTTCTGACAAAAATGATTATTATATTTGGAAAGAGCATAAAAAAAGCACTGAGTGGTATGTTTACTTTATTTGCAAGTCAATAATATGATTTGGTAAAAATTGACCTTGTTTTCTTAACATGTCTCCTTATGACCAGGACTGGTCATACACTTATACAAGAGAAAAGTGAAGATAAAGGTTCTCCCACTGCAAAATATAGGAACTAGGATTTTTGTGCATACTATGAAGTAAGAATTGTTTTCTTAACATGTCTCCTTATGTGGTGGACTGCTCATACATCTATCCATAGACTGAACTGTAGGGGTAACTATTTTTCTAAGTTCAAATGTTAAAAACCGGAAGTTTTCTAAGATTGTAGACAGCCAATCCAGCCTAGCCTAGTCCTAACTAGCCTATTGGCCAATCCTAATTATCTAAACATTAATACCTAATATTCAAGATAAAGAACCTGTTTTCTCTGTAGCCTATTGGAAAAATATTTTTAAATCAGTAGGCTATGTCTGTCCAAGATTAGTAATTGGCTGAGTAGCCTAGCCAACAGTGGATTTTAGCCTAACTCCAGTCTAGGCTGTCTAGACTTGAAGAAATTCAGTTTCACCAAAGTGACTAGCCTTAGGTTACTTGATCAAGACCATTAGCTTGACTACTGGCTTCTTGTGTCCAATTAGCCTAGAGTCTGAACTTGCTAGAAATTTCTTAAGAATATCTATTAAGCACCTTCCCTTCTGATAGACATGGCTTCCAATAAGTGAATAAACTACCTTTATTTTGGTACATCTCAAAAATGCTACTAAAGCAGTACCATTTACTTTTGCAAGGGCTGGCAGTAAAATTAATCCGCTTTTTACTCAGTTTCTTGTTGAAGTTAGCCCTGCCAAAACACCTGTCCAACAGGTTCTATTCTTTCCGAAAACCAGCTGTCACACAAAATTTTAGCCAAATATGGAAATTTCACCAAGATACTAAAGGCAGGTCAATGAGGTTTTGGCGAAATCCTTTAAAGCTGCAATTATTTTATATGCAGCACCGTTCATTTTTCCATATGGAGGTGGTTGCTTGCAGAACATGCCTATTCTTATGGATATTGAACAAATATTTCCTATATTTTAAATTTGGCAGGCAAATAAACTGTATTTTGATCTAAAACAGACAGAACCTTGACTGAATTATCTGAGGCTGTAAGTATTTGAATTCATTATAAAATAAGCAACCATCCCTAAATTGCCAGCGTTTTTCACAATTCTAGACTTTTTTACAGCATGAATGTAGAGCCCGACATCAAGCCGATTTATTAGCGGCGTGCCGCTGATAAAAGACGCGCCAGCGTAGAGAAAAAGTTTTGCAGCGTGCCGTCAGTCTGTTTATATTCAGCCTTATGTTTTTGGAATGGTTTATTAATTTTTGTCTACTAAGTAACTTTGTAAAAGTCTATCACCATTGAATTCTAACCACAAAATGGGAATAAGACCTTGCAGACAGAGTTAGCAGTGGAATATTTAGAGTGGTGGCCTTCCAGAAATTTCACAGGTTCTTTTTAAAGAGCTTGTCCCCTCACTTGCAGAACACCTCTTAATTTCTTGTATTATAATTTGATAATTTATTTGAAGTGACCCACAGCAATAAAAATTTTCCCTATACCAGATCTTATTTTACTTTAATAAATCTATTAAGATTACTTACTTTTTAAATCTATCTCACGTCTTGAGTCTTAATTTGTCATTTTCTCGGCCATTCCATCCCTTTGCTATAGTTTCCAGTGCATTCATTTCAAAGATTTTTATTTTTCTTAATCCTAATCTCAGGATTAAGGATTATCAGCTTCTTACTTTCAAGTAACTCAGTATATCGCCAAGTGGCAAAATATTTGAAATTTAAAGAATTACAAAGTGATTTTTTCCGTAAAAATTTTCTCCCTTTATAAAATGACCTTACAATGTCAGGTATTAACACAAATTTGAACTACTTGGTTCTATGATAATATTAAAAAAGCCACTGCAGTTTTAATTGTTTTAAGTTTGGTATATTGAAAACTGGTGGGATAATACGTTCAATCGCTATTTTTGTTTTAATATGCAGATGAATACATTAGCTTAGTACAACGATTTTAAGTTAAGAATATGTCTAAGCAGCCATGAGTTGAAAGTATAGTCTTGAATCTTGCAACCAACGCCATATTTTGCTTTATTGCTCACTGTTCATTTTCGGTGAAAAAATAATAAAATAGGTCAAACCAATGTAAAAACAGTAAATTCAGTAAGCAAATAAGTTATTTGAGGTCAGAAACCGATTTTACTTTTAGATTAAATTGAACTGAATTGGCAAAACTACGAAAATGCAAAATTAACAAATTTTAGATCTTACTATATCTGTTCCAGAAAACTCACTTGGATTTTAAAGAGAAGAGAGGAATAAGATTAAAATCTTATCCAAAATTCAGCCAAATCTTCAACTTTTCTCAAATTTGCGGAACGACTTTACACTATGATTCGACTTTAACTATATGTAATAGCTAGAAATATCATTATGAAAGATCCTTCACGGAATTTAAAAATTGTACTACTGAATTTTGGACCTTCTCTGCCAGATCTTGAAATTGGTATTGACATCAGATTGAAAGTTTTTACTCGCTGAGATTTTGCTGTAACAACTCCGTTTTTCATCGAATTGAGTTTAAATTTGGACCAAATATTACCGAGTCACGAAAAGTTTGGGATGCTCCCCTCCCTCAGGTTGCCACGCCCTTGCATGCTAGAATGGGAAAAGAAAGCAGTATCCACTTGTTTATGCATACATTGAAGCACAAGCAATAAAGCAGTATCCACTTGCTTTTGTATTCATTAAAGCTTCTATTAGTAAAATTTTGCCTTAGTTACGGTCTCCAAACTGGGTCTAATTTAAATTATATAAGACATCTGCAAGACTTTGTTGTTTGTTGTATTTTTTCCTCTTTCTGTAAACAAACTGAGTTTTTAGCTCCTTCTGCGTTCTGCTGCACACGAAGAACAAAAGATGCTGCTTCACTATTCTGACACGAACTGTGTTGAAAGGTATGACACTGTGATTATTGGGTTTCATTGTATCTAATGGAAGGTATCATGAAAATACAGACACGGAAGGAAGCGAACGCTGCCGTTCGTTGAATAGCCAGAGATTAAAAAGTCTGAAAAAAGACTCTTGATCCCACAGATTTTTAAGTGTTGTTGCTTGTGTTGTTTTCTCATCGAATTTATGTGTGTCATTATGTAGCACATGCCTTTTGAGTTCTAAAGTGCTTTAAAAGACTCGTCTATTTATTCAGATTTGAACGACATGTCACTTTTGTATTTTGAACAGAATTAGAACACTTTCCTAACAAGAGAAATCGGTGTCAACCAGGAGAACACCACCATTTTCCCTAAAAATCAGCTACTGTCTGCCAAAAAGAAAATCTGCATGGCGTCTGCATGAATCATTGCGCTCAACCTAGCGGTTTCCTAAAAAACGTTTGACCCTATACATCCTGTAATTGCACAACAATAGTGAAAAGATTCCAAAAAAGCTTTTCTTAAAGGGTGAGAAGATTCTCGAATTAAATTCTTCATGAAGAATGAGGCTACAAAGAACAGGAGAATACTAAAAATTATTTGATTGTTAAGATTCAAGAAAAGGCTGAGCTTCAAGGAATCAAACTTTAAGAAGTTGCAGTTGCCAGGCAACACTGTGTAAGTTCCAAAGTAGTAACAACCGTTTTGAATAGTCTTTATCTTCGAGTAACTAAACTTAGTGAACTGTGGTCGTTTTCAGGGGAAAACACTTCCGAGGTTAAAAATTTTTCTATACAAAAAAATAAAGAAAAGTACAATTGGGTTTAAATAGTCTGTAAAGGATACAATCGAAAGCGAGACTATTATTCGACCTATCCAGCAAGACTATAGGCCTACATGCCAGTGGAAAATTAAAAAAAAAATCTTACCGGAAGACTAAAAGAATTTTTAAGTGTGCATGCTCCTATTCTACAATTGTTGCATAACCACACCGATAATCCCTTAATTCGGCAGTTTGCACCAATCAAAATCATTGCTTAAAAAAAAACTAAATACTAGGCTACCTAAGTTACTACATACGTATTGAATATCATAATATTCCATGTTTTTTTTTTTTTTACCTTGATCTTCACAACGTAAACCAGTGAGGCAACATAAGTTTTTTCAGGACAAATAAGCATATGCAATCTATGAAAGTGTTTAAAACTTTGTTTGAAAAAAAATTTACTTTCCTTAATATTCCTAAAAATCCTTGCCGATCACTCCAGATAACCCGAGTCCCTAGATTCAAAATAAGTTACCCTAAAGTTATTTTCCCCTAAAATAGCGTAATTTCCCAAGAAGTGGAAGTCTAAATACTGTCATTTGGCGGTGTAAAAAAAACGATCTAGATGCTAGTGATGGGCGATAATTTGATTAAACGATATATCGACATTTTTACTTTCGATATTTCTGACCCGTTTTTTTGCTCAGATTAGCTTTAGGTTTTGCCAAAATTCAATAAAAAAAATTGTAATTAAAGAGTGTGTTGCGTAATGTTTTCCAAATTTTGAATAAAATACAAACAAACTTCCATTAAATGAATGAATATTACAAAACCCTGATTTGGAATTACTCGGGCTCAGGATAAGGAAAAATAAGGTACTGGCTGTTTGACTATTCAAAGTCAGCTGCATGTCAATAGTTTTCCCCGAGAGTTGGTTCTGCCTTTCAGCGATTAAATTTTTTTTTCCACTGAAAGTACGGAGCAATATTAAAACTCAAAAGAAACAGAAATTTTTCCGTGTATGAGGGGTATAACCCCTCCTCAATACCTCACTCTTCACGCCAAAATTTCTTTTTGTATTTAAAAAATATCCTTACTCTAATTAAACGGGCTCTTTTGTTTCAGGAGTTGTTCTTAAATAATTGGGGAAAAAAAAGTTACAATAAGTGGAAAAAACGAGGTATTGAGGAGAGGGACCCACTCCTCATACACGAGACAATTTCGGTTCTTAACTTTGGATGTTGCTCCTTACTTTTAGTTGACAAAATTTGCTTTTTTATTTAATTGTTTTTCAAATAATGCCGGAAAATCCATCTTTTCTCTCCATGGAACCCCCCCCCCCAAGAAAATTCCTCCCGAGTAAGGTCCCCCTTCATCCCAAACAATGCCATCCCTGCTGAACATTCCCCCAGAAAACTTCTTCCGGGCAATTCCGCCTGGAAAATTCTTTTGAGCCAACTTTCGTTTGAAAAAAGACTTGTTTTTCTTTTAATCTCTAATTGTTTTTCAAATCATGCCGGAAATTCTCCCCTCCCAAAGCCAGAAAATGTTTCCTGGAAATGCTCCCCTCCCAATGTCTCAATGGAAAGTTTCTCCCGCGTAAAATTCCGCCATAGAGAATCTCTCCGGTGAAAAATCCCCCCCCCCCCTCTATGGAAAAATCCCCCAGACAATTTCAACTCCTTTGAAAATTTTTCCCTGGGCAATTTCCCCGGTATATCTCCACATGTAAAATTAAATTGACAAAGAGAAAGTAAGTCAAACAAAAATAATTTAGTATAGGAATTCTGGTAAATTCCCCTGTGTTTGGTTTCCCTTTGAAAGTTCATCCCGGAAACTTCCCTTCCCATGGAAAAATCTCCTCTGCAGAAAATTCCCTTTCCCAAAAAATGGCTGTTTACTTCCCAAAAACAAATACTAAATGTAGACAATAGACATTTTTCATAACTTACAACCTTTTCCCCCGGGACTTGCAGGGCCGTGTTATCCCCAAAGGCATGATTACTTGACTTTTCAACTATCCTGATCAATGTGGCTGTCTCAAAATTTTGATCGGATGACTTTGGGACAAAACAGGCGTGGGAGGGGTATTTGCCCGCCAATCGTTTTGGTCAGAAAATCGTTTTGGGAAACAGAAATGTAATTTCCGATTGGACAAGCCCTCTCCCGATCTTATATGACCATTGGTCCGATACGATCACCCTGACAAAAAAAACAAACAACAAACAAACAAAAAACACACACACACACGATCTTTCTTCTGGCAAAAATTTAAAAATTTCACCTTTTTCAGATGGAAGCTAGAAACCCTTACAGTAAGGTTTTCTGATATGCCTAATCTGATGATGCGATTTTTATTAAGATTCTTTGTTTTTTTTAGGGGCGTTTTCGCTCTTCCTCAAAAGTTATAAAAATTTTCTCAGACTTCTATGGCTTGTGATGGGTACATGAGACATGATGAATATTATATATCTGGAATTGGCGTAAAAACCAATTCACTTGATAGGGCCTTTTTTCACTCATCAATGTGCTACAATCTTGCATCTTCTGTCAGCACGCTTTTAGTTAACATCAGTGAGCTGTAAGATCTTAGAACAAAGATGAGTTAAAAAAACGATAATCGAAATAATATCGTTTTCGATATCTACATTTCGATATTCGATATCGTTATTTTGTGCGATACACCGATATTCAATATTGCCCAACACTACTAGATGGTCCACAACTTTGGGGAAATTCGTTTCCCTCTCCCAAGACCCTTAATATTTTTTATAAATTGTCTGCTGACTAAAATTAGATACCAGTGAACAGAGATACTTGCAAAAAATGGTATTGGGGTAGTATAATGAGAGTCTTACCTGAATGAAAAGACACCTGCACTTTTTGGACATATAATAATTATAATCAGAGGCCAACACGAAAAAAAGTGGTTTATTTAAGAAACCGCACTTGCGCTAATAAGGAAATTAAATCAACGCTTAAATTGTAGTAATAGGGGACAGAGCTTCGCTCGATAAAAAGAGCAACAGATTTTGTTAAATCTCTTTTGCAAAACAACTTTAACTATTTCATTCGGCAAGCTTTACTGCATGTTTTCAACGACAAATTATTCTATACCACCAACAATCAAATTGACCTGCAACTTAAATTTCAAAAAGAACATTACAATTTAGTTTTATTATACATACTAGATAATTTTAGTTAATTTAAATTTGTAACAAAGGTTTGCCAAGAAATCAAAAAATTGTTTCTTTTCACTAAGCGAAGGTCGATTCCCTGGTACTATAAAGATACTTGTAAAAAAAAAAAAAAAATGATAGATAAGCTGGATTAAAAAAAAAAAAAAATTGTTATGTAATGTTATTAAAAGGAAGAACTTGCATCATGGTTGCAGCTGGGACTGCAACCTGGTAAAGAGTGAAAACGGCCCATAGTAACCAGAAGACATTTTGAGAAAGTTTATTGCGAAACAAATTTCGAAAAAGAGACCGAAACTGCTCAGTAATGGTGTCGGACCAAAGAGAAAATTGCACCATTGATTCATCAGGGTCAAAAATACCCTATCAGGGAATTACAGTCCCACATCTTGATTGACAAGGAAAATCACTTTTGCGTATGGGAAGCACTGATGTCTCTTTTGCATAGTGTAGACTTTCGACGTTTCCTGCGTAATTAAAATTTGACTCCTAGCGTACGACTATGCTTTTAACTCAATTCTTGTTTCTATCTTATGGATTGATGTCCTTTGCATAGCAGCGACCACATTTTTTCTTCTTTCAATTTATCTGCTTGCAAGTGATGTATAAACAGTCATACCCCGGAAGCAGAACCTACTGGGTGATACTAGGGTTGACTTCGTAACACGAAGAGCTAAGCACATTTTCTTATTTTTCTCAGTGGTCAAGATTCTTGCCATGATTATCTAAAATCATTTCTGCCTTCTCCAGTACCCTGGATTTATTCCAGCGTTATTCCGATTACTTTGCTCGTCCATTCATACTACTCAAGTTGAGCAACAGGATTTTTATTTTCTATTTTCTACATACTTGTACATTCTACTTCCTACATCTCCCAGGAACAGCACCGCGAAGTAAACAAAATTATCTGTCTTTAGCTGTTTCTCAACCTACCTTTATAACATTTTTTTCAATATCCCATTTCAAAAACATAATAGACACGTATTTCATCCAGTGTCGCCAATTCTCAAAACCATGGGGGTTGCAAAATATGTTTTTCAAAATCTATGAGGGGGGGGGGGGCAAATTAGAAAAAAACTAAGCTAGTATGCATGTATTTCACAAATTTTACCTGACATAGGGATACCATATAGATCTTATGGTAGAGGCTCCACTGTGCCGGGTAAAGAAAGTAAAGCCTCGAAACCCGTTAAGGCAGGTGGTATTTCTTCTGATGAGCCCTAATGGAAGATTCTACTTGGAAATATTTCGCTAGATGTAAGGTGTTTTTGCTTGTAAATTTACAACGACTTACATTTATTGATGACGACTTTGCATGGATTTGTACATTTCTATTTGGTTGATGGTTCGGTTATACTGTTTGGTCCTAGGTAGTTGGATAGATGAGTAAGGTGAAAACCTCGTTCAAGTGCACATTTGTCTCAATTGCTGGATTAGGACGACAGTTTTTTTTTTTTTTTTTTTGCCAAGTAATTACCTCTTAAACATAATTTATATATATATACATATATATATATATATATATATCTATATATATATATGCTGGGCATATGTCCATATTGAGCCATTGACCTTAACTGCCATATATTCAAGTGGAAACAAGTTTCCTAATCCAGGTGATATTGTTTATAGCGTGGTTGAGCTAATTATCCAGTTTTAGAGATAATTTACAACCTTGGCTTTTGGCTAGCTATCTTTAAAGTTTTTGCTACGCCAGAAAAATATTTTGTACCCATACTTTTGCATTTATCTCTTATTTCGATTGATCCTAGAAACGTTTTTATTGGCTTGTAAAAATCCTTGATGACCGGACATTGTAAATAGCGCCATCCTTCCTTTGTATAATGCCCCAGTCTCACCAAATTTTGGTTTGGTGGCTAGAGGGCGGATGGTGCATATTGCGCCAGCATAAGGTGGTATATAGTGAGCCACTGACTCTCTATGTACCATAGCATTGTTTACCCTCTAAAACTTTATTGTTACCTTCTTTACATGAGAAAAAAGCTTAGAAAAAGATTAAGAAAACAAGACAAAACAAAAGTACGCCTGCAAAAATTACCCAAGTCTATAAACAACTTAGACTTTTAAACAAGTCCAAGTCCCTATCATCACCCGTTCTCAAAATATGGCAGACATGATAATTTGATGACCAGGATATCCTGAAGACCTATGATATAGATCAGAAAAGAGTCAGCAAAGTTACTTCAGGCGAACGAGACCCTCTAGTTAGCGAGTGGAAATTTCTTACTGCCTTATTTTGTCTTTCCAAGAAAGAACTTCCATCCGGCCATCCTAAATGGGAGTCCAAATGGGTCAGCTTCTGGAGCAAACCCGTCCGGGTGGATATCACAAGAGGCATTCTGTAATTACTTTCACCATTTAGTGAAGTATTCGTGCGACTCACCCGAGCGAAAAAAGCTAGTGACCCTCGACAATCATGGATCATATATTTCGGTAAACGCTTTGAACATAGCAAAGAAAAATGACATTGTCCTTCTTACCATTCCTCCTAATAGTAGCCATAGGCTACAACCACTAGATGTCAGTGTTTTTTCCCCATTCAAAGCTCACTACAACAGAGCGATGGATAATTGGATGCTAAACAGTCCAGGGAAAACGGTTGAGATCTGCAATATAGCAGGATTGGTTGGTATATCCTTCCCACGTGCATTCACCCCCTCCAATGTCCAGAGTGGATTTGCCAAATCTAGAATTTGGCTTTTCAACCCGGACGTCTTTACCGAGGAAGATTTTTTTCATCGTATGTAAGTGACAGACCAAGCGTGTTGTCTGATCATATGACTAACGAAAATGACAAAGACCAACCTCAAGGGCTGCCCAAGTATGCATATCCGAAAGTGGGTATTACAGGTTTCACTGACAGTGAGCAACTTTTCTCTTTCATTATCACTCCAGAGCAAGTCAGAACTTTTACAAAAGCTGTTCATAGGAAACAATCTACCTGGGGAAGGAAGTGTCGCTCAACAGAAGCATTGACTGATACTCCAGTTAAAAACAAATTGAAGCTGAGAAAAAAGCAAAAATGGGGAAAAGAATCAAAGTTGCAAGGCTAAAAGCAGTCCAGCAAGTAGTGGTGAACAAAAATATTGCAATATGATCTGGAGAGCGATCAAAGTTTTTCAATGAATGATGACAGCGATGACTCATCTCTTCACCTAGGAAAGGAAGAAAACGAGCAGCCTGCAGAGGACGAAGTATTTGATACTATTGCAGAGGGTGATTATGATACGTAAATGGAAGTGGCCTGAAAAGGAAGATCCCATAATCTATCCTCGCGAGGATATTTTTAAGATGATCTCCAACCCAGTCCCTGCAAAAGGGACATTATCAAGACCATCCTGTGTCCTCTTTTTTGAAGATTGGTATGACCATAAAAGGTTTCAGTTTTTATATTTAGTTTTGTACTTTAGTTTCTTCAGCTTTGTTCATTAAACTAATTAATACTTGCATGCGTCTTTCAGTGGCCAAGTATGGGCCATAGGCTGGCTCAATTTGGACCACTCCCTGCCAGATGGTACATAGAAGACCATGAGAAGTTTCCATCAGCTAGGGTAACGGCTAAGTCATAAATGAACTCATAAAAACTATTCACTAGATACTACAGTTTGATATAAGGAAAGCTACAAAATATGTAACTGGTTGCAAGTAAACTTAATTTAAAAAAAGTTGCTCAATATAGACCACCTTCCCTATATACTTCAAATTACCAAAATGTCATTTTAGAAACACTTATATTTATGACAAGATATATGGATGCCAAGTAATTAAATGGACAAAGAATAATCAGAAAGATAAATCAAATGAAGAACACATTCTCAGATAATCGTCTCAAACACCAGAAGAGATACATCATCACTTGGGAAAAGAACAAGAGTAAAATATTTGCTTATACTAGTCTATGCTGTGATCTTCTTCCCAGTGGCCTTCTCAGCAACAGCTCCTTCAGCGCCTTCGTCACGCTTGTCTTTCTTGCCTTCTGGAAAAAAAAATATTCATTAAGTAAAATAAAATACAATTCTCTTGTTATTGATTTAAATTCTTCGTCTTTTGTTTGGATTCTTATGGACACGCTATCGCATAATCTAATCACCGTAATTTGAATCCGGGCCTTGCAGCAGGTCACTGCAGGAAAGCTCGAACCCTGGGTCACCAGGAACCCGAGACCAATCTCACTTTCCCACTACAGGACATTATTTAAAGTGAACAAAGCTACAAAGCTTTTTATTTTCAAAAAATACACTTTCCTCATATCTCACAATGAGATTTTTTATCCGGAAAAGTTCTGTGAATACAATAGCCTACACATTATTTTTCAAACTGGGTTCCCCAAAAATGTTTAAATTTTCAGAAACCCACTCCCCCTACAAAAAAAAAAAATCAGGTCCCTCGAAAAATTTTGAATTCTGCCATAAGTATGTCAAAATCTATATTTCCGATAAAGCTTCCGAATTCCCCCATTAAGATACGTTAACTTATCAAACAATAAAAGCGTTAATTGAGCATTTTCACTATACAATAGATATCACAATAAAAGTTTACCATGAGTGTTTTTTCCTAGAGCATATTAATACACCCTTTCGGGACTGACGGAATTTACAGGCCCCGGCTGAACAAAAGCTGTGTTTGGTACCTCAGAGTAAAAATGGCAGTAAAGATCAGAGTAAAGATTTTAAAGATGCCGTCGGATACTCTTTGGCTGTTCTGATATAGGTAGGTAAACATGACCCTTCTCCTCTAATTTAACACACTGATTTGTAGTTAAGGTAGCATAAAATTTGGCCATTTCTTTTAGGTCCGTCATAACAGGGCTATTTTTCTCTTAGACCCTGAGGTCCCGTCAGTCAGTAACAGTACTTGTTGAGTAAACTGTGTTTTTGATCAGTTTTTGCA
Source organism: Artemia sinica (assembly GCA_027921565.1). Classification (NCBI taxonomy): domain Eukaryota; kingdom Metazoa; phylum Arthropoda; class Branchiopoda; order Anostraca; family Artemiidae; genus Artemia; species Artemia sinica. Next base: position 38,351,833 of record CM051256.1, read on the forward strand.
AAAATTGGGGACATACGATCTTTGAAACTAGCTAATACACAGGGAGATGTCTGAGTGGCGGAGGGAGAAGGGCCCTTAGATTTGATTTTCGTCTTAACATACATTTTTTTTTTTATATTTTCTTTGAAAAACACTGTTTTTGGCATTTCATTAAAAAACAAGAGAAACCTACGAGATATCTACCCTAGATTTTTAAGTACATTTAGCCTCCCCCTCCCCAATTTCTAGGAATCTACCCCTGCGCAGGAGTCCTCTGCTTGGGTGGTCTTATTTTCTATTTTTTTATTAATTGCCCTTATTATTCATTAAAGTTGTTTTAATATCTTTTCTTGTCTTTGGGCATAACTTAAAACCCATGCCCCTAATCTCTGGGGTTTGTTTCAACCCCAAAAGCCTTGTTACATGATATTTAGACTATTTTGAATAGAATGGCTGTCTGAAAATTTCTATTAGACGCATTTTGGGACAATACGACGTGTGTGTAGGGTGGAGGGGGTAGCCACCCTCTGATCACCATTCCAATGAGCCCCCTCCGAAGTTTATATGACCACACTTTCTATAAAAACCCTATTTGTCCCCATGGCATAACTTACAACCCTTGCCCTTAGGGCTGGGGGAATTTGTTATCCTCAGACACTTTCCAGACCTTTCTGATGGGCTGAACAACATGGCTATATCAAAATTTCCCCTCTGATCACTTTGAAAAAGGCACCTAGTCTCTCAATTTCCAATCGAATGAGCCCTTTTTGAAGCAACTACGACAAAACTTTCTATAAAAATCTTATATGCCACAAGGGCATAACTTACAACCCTTGTCCTGAGATCTATGGGGGAAGGGTTGTCATCCTCAAAGACCTGATTCCCAGAACTTTCAGCTACGTTAAAAAAATGGCTATCTCAAAATTTCGATTGTATGTATTTGGGGAAATGGCAGGCGTGAGAGGGGGTTGGTTACCCTCCAATTAATTTCGACTATTAAAAAGAGAACTAGCCATTTCAATTTCCAATCGAACGAGCCCTTTTTGAAGTTTCTACAAGCTTTCTATAAAAACCGTGTATGCCCCCAGGGCATAACTGACAACCCTTGCCCTGAGGGCTGTGGGGGGGGGGGGTTGTCATCCTTAAAGACCTTATTTCCAAAACTTTCAACTACGTTGAACAAAATGGCTATCTCAAAATTTTGATTCTATGTATTTGGGGAAACTGCAGGCGTGAGAGGGGGGTTAGTTGCCCTCCAATTACTTTCGACTTTTAAAAAGAGCACTAGCCCTTTGAATTTCCAATCGAATGAGCCCTTTTTCAAGTTTTTAGGACAAAGCTTTCAATAAAAACCTTATATGCCCCCAGGTAATAACTTATAACCCTTGCCCTGAGGGCTCTGAGGTGGTTATCATCCTCAAACACCTAATTTCCAGAACTTTCAACAACGTTGAACAAAATGGCTATCTTAAAACTTTGACTGGATGTGTTTGGATAAATGGTGGGCATGGAAAGGGTGTTAGTTGCCTTCTAATCACTTTCGACTATTAAAAAGTGAACTAGCCATTTCAATTTCAAATCGAATGAGCCCCTTTTGAAGTTTCTACGACAACGCTTTCTATGAAAACGTTATGTGCCCCCAGGGCTTAACTTATAACCCTTGCTCTGAGGGCTGTGGGGGGTTTTCACCCTCAAATACCTAATTTTCAGAACTTTCAACTACGTTGAACAAAATGGCTACCTCAAAGTTTTGATTAGATGTGTTTGGGGAAAAGGTGGGCGTGAGAGGGGGGTTAGTTGCCCTCCAATCCCTTTTGACTATTAAAAAGAGCACTAGCCCTTTGAATATCCAATCGAATGAGCCTTTTTTGAAGTTTCTACGACAATTCTTTCTGTAAAAATCTTATATGCCCCCAGGGCATAACTTACAACCCTTGCCCTGAGGGCTGCGGGAGAGTCCTCCTCAAAAACATAATTTATATCTGGAAATCAACTTCGCTGAACAAAATGGCTATCTCAAAATTTTGATTGGATGTGTTTGGGGAAAAGGTGGGCGTGGAATGGGTGTTAATTGCCTTGCAATCGCTTTCGACTATTAAAAAAGGCACTAGCCACTCCAATTTCTAATCGAATGAGCCCTTTTCGAAGTTCTATGACAACTCCTTCGATACTAAGTGCCCTGGTCTAGAACCAAAAAATAAATAATACATTGTGCCAACATCGTTCTTTGCTTAGGCAGCGCGATTGCGCTGCCTTTGATTCGACTACAGTATTTGTTTTTACTTAATTTTCATTCATTTTTACTTTTTTAAATATAGGCTATATTTACATGTTACTAATTATACATATATTATTTCTTTATTTTATTTGTTAAAGTTAATTTATAATATCGTCTATTATCTTTATTATTGTGTACATTATTACCAGGCTTTCCTGGCGTATGTACAAGAAAGATCGGTAGACCCTGTGCCCATACCTTTGTTTGTTACAGAAAGTTTTTTTTTGAACAATAAGAAGATAGCCCCAGGAGACCTTCTAACTTTACTAGATGAATTGTCCTCTGATTATGACTCTGATACCGACTTAAGAGTCAGACTGCGAACTCTCTCATATTCTAGGTGTCTTGCTTCAGTCTGGCCTCGCTATTGAAAGGGTGGATGCACTTCAATTAATGGATATTGGTTTTGACGAACCAGAAAGTGGCACAGCGCCACCTAACTCAAACTTAATCACCAACAGTCGATCTCAAAGCATACTACTGGCATTTACAGTTGGTCCTAAGTTCTGCAAGAGTTTCGCAAAGCTTACCATAAAAGCTTAACATAACTGGTGCTTCTATCTCTTCTATTGTCACACTAACTGCAAACGGAGATTCTTCTTTCGATATGTTTGTGCCCAAATGGAAGAAACGAATTCTGGTAGCCCCAACGATGGAAGCGTTTTTGGAAGAAAGTGGCCTTTTTGATGATTGTACCACATTAACTGACTTCTTCCATTGGTTGTGAGACAGGAATTTTCTTACGAAAATTAACACGGATGTGTAAATATGGGCCCAAGAATACATTTTTTAGTGACATAAAATAATCACCCCCCCCCCTTTCCCCTCTACCTTTCTCAAACACAAAAGGATCCACATAACTGCTGCAAATCAGTATTAATCGGGTTACAATAATGTTTTTTTTTCTTTATGTACTTCACAGGTGTTTAGGGGACGCTAGCAACTTTTCAGGTCCCTGAAACTGTGAGACTTTTCAGGAACTGTTTCGATTGCTCTGAATTGATTGCCTAGCTCAGGCATTTCGCTTGATACCATTTTCACCCTCTTTGGACCATGATTGTTGTTTCGCTGGAAAAATGACAAAATCTTGACCTCTTGCTATTTAACAGGGGCACTAGAACGTCAAATCTCTTGACGTGAGGTATCTCCCGATAATTTACCAACACTGGTTTGATAAGCCACCCTCTGACACACAGGAAAAGATTTTTGAGCAAAATAACATGTACTCTCAGCAAAAGATGGGTAAAATTAGACTCCTACAAGACATCTAAACCCCTAACCATGCCTGAACTCTTGGGTTGCTTAAGCATCAACATAATCACGTCATACCATATACTCCCAGAAACGAAAATGTACTGGGAGAGCTCTGACGATGTGCAGATCCCAGCTATCTGTAAGAGCACGACTAGAGATAGATTCTGCCAAATCTGAAGATTTATCCATCTCAATGACAACCATACAATACCCAAAGGGCATAAGGACATGCTATTCAAGATTTGACCATTGATTGACAAGCTGAACATACAGTTAGAAAGTATTTGGAAAAAGACAGAAGCTACCAAAGCGTTAAACGAATCTACTTCGAATTATACAAATCTTCTTAGGAACGAATCTCCTTAGACGAAAGCGGATGTTGAACCCTAGCCAATGAATATACGGACGGTTGTATTATTCATCGGAAAGACAGTCAAAAATGTAAATTGTTTTATTTATCTTATTATCCCTAATTACAAAGGACCCAATAATGCAGAATGAATGTTGAATTGTTTTTTATTCACCCCAAATCCCGAATTACATGGCAATGCGTAAAATTTTGAAAAAGCTTCTGAATTAGCAAGCGTAGAAATGCCCATACCCCATCCAAATAAAGTAATAACTGCTTTTACTAACATTAAAACAAGTATTACTTGTACTTGCGTATACTCTTATCTACGCTCAGGAAATTGAAGGTGAATGGCTTCCATGCATGTAGTTCTTTTAATATTGTTAGAACAATTGGTTGCACCTACAATACTGTCCACTTAAAATACTAGTTTTCTAGGACCGCAAGTCAGTATATTGAATTTTACCGACATATTATATTTGTAATAAAATATAATATGTCTGTAAAATCCAATATACTCACTTGTGGTCCTAGAAAATTAATACACCCATGATAATCGAGATTTTTTTTCCGAAACGTTTGATGATTTATTTATTAAAATAATGATCACTGTCAAAATTAATCTTTTACTCGTTAACTCCTCTTCAGTCTTTACATTCTATGCAAGACTGTTAGATTATTTTACATCATTATTATATGTACATTTTTCGTATAATATAGTGAAGAAAGTTCTAAATTAAGGACATCGAAGTTTGAAATTATGAAACTATTTATTAAATTCAGAATAAAGATGAGACAAAAAAATATGTTAATTTTAATGTGAAGGATGAACCTGGTATGCAGAAACAATTCTAACAATTTTCCGTTCTATCTTAGTCAGCAGTAATCTTAAATTACCGTGATCGACTATTTGCAATCGGTTTCTTTTTGTGTTAATATATTGACTACCGCACTGAATCCACGTTCCACTAAGTATGATGACGGAAGTGCAATCAACAAATTTTTGAATGACAGCCTAAATTTGTGGATAAGCCGTAGGGATCTCCTTTTGCAGCCAGAATTGTTGGTAGCCACTTTTGAATTTAAATTTCAATTCATTATTTGTAGTTACTTCCATCAATTCTTCTTGTAACTATAGAAAATCTTCTATTTGCACTTAAAAAAAGGATCCAAAATCCAACCAGGTATATTCATTTTTAATATATCATCAAATCGTTTATTAAAATCTGAATGGAGTGAATCTAAGTGATCAGAATAAGAAAGCATGTCGCCATTTTTTTTTTCTGTTCCTGATAAATTTGGAAATTCCCCTCGTCCGAAATTTTGCTTGTACACAAGAAGTTTTGTCATAAATGTAGAAAGAACATATTTCACTTTTATTAAATTCAAATCAAAACCTTGAAGTTGAAGATTGCTTTCATTAATTTTTTGAAACAAATCGGTCAAGTAAGCGATGTCACTTTTGGATTGAATTAGTTTGGGTGGCAAATCCTCATTTTATCTTTCAACAACTCCAGCACCGAGTATAAATAGCTTGTAAAACCTATCTAAACAGGCACCCTTTGACAGCCATCGAGTGTCTGTATGAAGCAGCAAAACTATCTATTTCTTCATCGTTTTCAATACAAAACTGCTTAAAAAAATCTATCCTTCAATGATCTGCTTCTGATTGTGTTGATAGCTTTAATTACATATTATAATGAATTATGTTGGCGTGCACTTAAATTTTGGGCAACTAGATGTTGGCGACGAATGACACATTAGTACTGAGAATGCATTCGGTACATCTTTTTTTAAATATGCAAGAAACTTACGGACCGCCCTACGATCGCTGGAACACCGTCGGTGGCTAAATATTACCCAGAGGTATTCCTTTTTCTTTAAAAAACTCATCTAATGCAAGAAATGTCAATTCCCCCTTCGTGTCAGTTAGCAAATATTTAGCAAAGAATAATTCTTTGCAAATTTCTTCTTCCTTTATGAACCGTACGTATGCTAACAGCAAAGCTTCGTTTCCTGGCAAAATTGACTCGTCAAGCTGAATCGAAAAACCTAGATGTTTTTAAATAGCCACACAAAGAATCTTCAACATCTTGTGCCATTTCATCAATTCTTCTTTACACTCATATTATTGCTCAAATAATTTTTTTTTATAATACCAAATGCAGGCTTGTATAACACAATTCATATTACTTCACTTATAGCCGGTATTATTAGTTCTTCACCAATAGTATGAGATTTTCCCGATTTGGCAATCATTAGTGAAATTATAAGAAGCAAGCAAGCCATTGCCATCTTTTGAGGTTGCGGATGAAGAGTTTTTCCACTGTCGGTTGTTGGCTAAATTTTTCTTTTAGTGTACGAAAAGAACTTAAATCCTTATCTTTTTTATCAGCCCGAATTTTAGTCAAATGTTCTTGTAGTCTAGAAGGCTTCATAGCTTCGTTTAATAATGTTTTCTGGCAAATCAGACACATTGGCTATGTAATATTTACAGGCGGCTCAATAAAACCATATTTCAAATATTCGATATTATATTGTTTGTATTTTTTATTTGATTCAGCCATTATTATCTGTAGAAAAAATAAAACTTTTATGGAGGTATTTAGTGAAATATATATAAAAATGAAATCATTAATTGTGAAGCACATATAATTACAAAAAAAAAAATAATACTCACCAAGTATTTAAATTTCACATGGGTGCACTTGGGTGTTTGTTTATAAACGATTTTCAAGACTATGAAAATAGACATAAAAATTGAAAAATCTGATAGAAAAACTGGAAATACAAGAAAAGAAGTGAGGATAATGGTTCTCCCCCCGCAAAATATGTTAACTAGGATTAATCTGCATATTATGAAGAAAGGATTGTTTTTGTAAGAATTAGTAAGAATCTTATAATTTAGTCATCTAGTCTTCAAATGCAATAAATATATTTTACGTATTTGTTTTATATTATATTATATATATTGTATTATTATATTATATTATAAACATTAACTGTTTTGTTTTATATTATTATTACTACCATATATATATATTGGCCGATTTATAAATCAGTTAAGGTAGAATAAGTTCAAAAAATTAAGTGAAAAAATAACAACATCAAAGCCATGTTAACAACTGAACACATTAATAAATCTTACCTTACATTATTTTATTTATAAATGTGTTATAAGTGTTACCATTTTTCTGATTATTTTCTTCTTTCTTTTATGCTTTCACCGCGCCCCACAGCTAATCATAGCCCGCAAATGCACCTGTGCCCATCACCACCCCCTCCCGTTTCCTGCAGCGCTCCCCAGGGGGCGGTAGCACCCACTTTGGGAATCACTGCCCAATATTAGCAAGTGTAGAAATGCCCATACCACACGCAAATAAAATAATAACTGTTATTACTAATATTAAAATAAGTATTACATGTACTTGCGTATACTCCTATCTATGCTCAGGAAACAGAAGGTGAATGACTTCAATACACGTAGGAAAAATTTCAGGAATCAAATAACAAACTTACACACAATTTTCAGCAGGGAAAGGCAAGTTACTTAGGGGGGGGGGGGATATATTGTTTAATCATTATTAGTTGGATCAATTTGCATTATTTTGGATCTTCTTGGAAATTAGAACCCAACCTCAACCCCTGTCAGAAAGACTTTTTGTTGAAACACACATTCACTGCAATACTGAAAAGGTGGTCACAGATCCGCGCCCCTACCCAACAAATTCCTCTTTTTTTTATTTAGAACCACGGATTTCATACTGTTCCGTACTCATTATCTTTCTATATTTGCTATTTCAGCTACCTTTAATTTTTGCTCACGAAGGAAGATTATTGCTTCAGATCATTTCGGAAGACGCCATTTTATAGACAATAAAAGCGTCTGAAAGACAAGGTCAATAAAAGACTTCATCAATCATCCAGAGACTACAAAATAAACCTTAATAGTGGCTCAACGATTACTGATACATCCTTGTACAAGTCTACAGAATTCAACAAGCCAAAGGTCATTTAGATCTAAAATTCACAACAGGATCACCCCCAAAAAAGTTCAGTTGAGATATAGCAGTCAGTGGACTGTTATCCAATGAATTAGCTCCAATGAAATAATCACCACAGTGAATCAAGAAATTACAATTATCCAAGTGTCTCCATTGCTGTCCCCTTGGTTAATGCGTGCTAAAATGAATATCTATATATATATATATATATATATATATATATATATATATATATATTATATATATATATATATATATATATATATATATATATATATATATATATATATATTATATATATATATATATATATATATATATATATATATATATATTATATATATATATATATATATATATATATATATATATATATATATATATATATATATATATATATATATATGACATATGATGTGCCCGACAACTCTTGAATAGAGAAGATAGGAACGTGCATTACTGTATATCGAACCCATCCCGTTGTCACAAAATTTAGGATATAAATAAGTCTTGTTATAAATTGAATTTGACTAACAAAGACTTACTATCAACACATTTTTTTAAACTTGTATTTCCAACGAGTTTCCGTTAGTACAATGTTTTCTGATAGATAATTGTGTTCAAAAGTTGAATCCAACTTCAACTTCTTTAACATAACCACCACCCATGGCCTGGGCAAAAACTTGGATCAATGGGCAATTTTTTTTGGGAACTCTGGAAGATTCACAGATATCACAGATAGAATTACGGGTCTAAAACGATTGCTTATCGAAATAAACATTTCATTTCATTCTATGCTACTGAATAGAATGACATGTAAATAATGTCTTAGACCACACTGCCTTAACGCCTATAATTAAATCGAAACCAAATTATAAAAAACAGGTAAACAAAATATATCAAGAAAAGGAGGAAAAACATTAACTGTGTGGAAAAAGTGAAAACAGAAGAAAAGAAAACTTGCATCTTAAAAGTGAACAACATTGAACTTTGTTTATCAGAAATCAAACAAACAAATCTTGTTTTGTGCCTGCTGTAGAAGATGACAAAAATAGACAGAAAATAATGAAGCATGTAACAAATGAAAAAAAAAAAAACGAAAGGTAAGTTAAAAAATAAACAATGAAAAGGATTTAAAATTGAGGGATACGGCAAGGGAGAGTCGACAAGAGAAGGATAAGCTTACCAGCAGATGTCTCTTCAGCATCTCCAGCTGATTCGCGCCTCCTTTTACGATTTCCATAGCCTCCTCGGCCTCCCTTCGGCTTAGTTGGAGCTGGAAGCTGTTCTATATCAAGGACTTTGTAAACTTGACGGAAAGCAAACAAACGCAGAGCATGCTAAGTAAAAATAATATTAAAAACATAAATTAATAAATTCTCGACTATATTATTATCACTTATTGTCCAAATTTCGCGTCATATTATCTTCGCTTTATCATCCATATAGACTAAAAATTAATTTTGATTTTAAAAACTAATTTAAATAATTAATAAAAAGATTAAAAAACAACTTATCTTGCTAGACTGGCAATTTTGGAGTTTTTAATTTTGTTGATTTAGAAACGACAATTTATTTTCTGCAAAAAAAATTGAATAAAATATTAATCAAAATTTATGACTTCATTTTTTTTTCGCACACGATGACATTTGGCTGAAAGAAAGACAGTTAGTTTTTCTGCTTGATATATAGTCAAGCAGTGTATTGAATATGTTGCAGTGCTCGAAAAGAGACAAGGGATACTCATAAACCAGTAATATCCCCTTATAACCCAGACATTAGCTAGCAAGAAAGGGAAAATACAATTACATATTCTACTCAAAGCGCTTCTAAACCTAATAATACTAATTCAAGATCAAAATTTATTATAATTTTTCGATCAAAGATTATCCTCTACCAGGACGTTTTTCGGTTTTAATAAGCATATAAAAATAAATAAATAAATAAAATGAAAGCTTAAACGGGCAATTGATAATCATGTACAGCGTTGTTCCAGCGAAATTTCTCTATTAAACTTCTTTAAAGTTTCCACAATCTTTATCATTTCCAATTAAACTATAACTTGCATCGCAAATCCATTGTCTTTAAGAGTTTTCGCCCTCCAACTAAACCCATTACTTCAGCTTCTAGTAGTCGAACTCCATCCTTTTAATATTAGTTTGTAGTTCTAAGAAATTAAGTCTTATCTACGCTCAGGAAACAGAAGGTGAATGGCTTGAATGCATGTAGGGAAAATTTCAGGAGTTAAATAACAAACTTAAAGACAATTTTTCGATAGGAAAATTAATTACACAAAAATTAGACAAGAAAAAAAAATCCTGGATACGGCCCTGTTCGTAACATTAAGTTTCAAAACCGATTTTGTATCCTGAACCCTCAAAACCTCCAAAAGTTCACCCATTTCACTAAAATCTTTATATAAGACATTTGAGTCGTTAGTGTGCATGGCGCCGGCAGGGGGGGGGGGGGCATGACCACCCTGAAAAGTTTGGACTATAAAGTAATTATAAGTAAACAAAAGGAAAGAGAGCAGAAAAAAGACAAACCATGGAAAAAATGCGTGCTGCCCCATTGTTGGCTGCCTGCCAATAGATTTTGACCATTAATAAGGAAAACGGAAGTTCTAATTTGTGACTGAGTGACCCCTTTCGAGTTTTCCACAAACATTTTTCCTATATGATTTGGTTGGAGCAACAAAAAGTGTGTGGTTTAGCAACTTTGGTTTTAATTTTCCTACACATGACTCGAGCTTCTAAGATTTTTGGTGCAAACTCCTCTTTTTCAATAATCCTAAGATTTGTGACAGAAAAACTTTTTAGCAGTAGATTACGGTTTCATAAAAAGAAAGACAAGCAGTTTCCTACTTCATATAGACAAGTAGTGGGTTGAATAAATGACAGTGCTTCAAAATATATCGATTGAGTTGGATAATTTTCAAAGTAGATGTTCATTATGAAATTTTTTTTTTTAACTTTTTTATTTTTTGCCTTATGGTCATACTATCTGTGGTGTCTTATTCTCTTTTTGGTCTTAAAGTCACTGAAGAAACATTGGGCTTATGATCGGTAATAAACGTCCCTTTTTCAAGAGTGCCGGACAATCTTTCAACTTTCGAACCAAAACCCCTATAAAATACGGCACATTTGCTCTCTTTTTGGCCTTAGTCACTGAAAAACATTGGGCTTATGAACTGTAATAAACGTCCCCTTTTCAGGAGTGCCTGACAATTTTTCAACTTTCGAACCAAACCCCTATAAAATATGGCATATTTGAATTTGAAACGAAAAAAAGCGTTTTTATCACTTTTAAATTTTTCAATAATATTTTCAGAACAATATTTAAAAAGCTTCTGAGAATCAGTAAAATACCAGAGCTACCTAGGATAATACCGCATATTTAAAACGTTATGTTTTATAGGCATATTATTAATTGAAATACAGAAATATTTTATAGAGTACATTATTTAGAACACCCTAGAAACAAACATTCTGCTAGTAATAGAATCCAGATAAAAAAAAGTTCCCCTTTAACGGCAGATTTAAAGTGATTAATTCATTTTAGACGCAAAAACGGTGTCTGTTCGTATCCCCCTCCTCGGAAATGTGATCCCCTATACCAAGGCCGTATCCAGGGGGGAGGGGCGCCGAACAACACCCCCCCCCCCGAAATGTTTTTCCGACTCGTAAAAACGTAACAAAAATGAATAAACAGATTTTTCACGCGTTTTTTAAGCTTTTTATAACCCCCCCCCCCCCGGAAAAAATCCTTTTGTAACATTGGATAGCCACTTTGAAAAGATTTTTGGGGTTTTGTCTTCATTGACCTAAAAAGACGATGTTATGTGGAAGCATTTATAACGAGCAGATTTTGTTATAAGATTTTAAGAAATTGATAGAATGTTTGAACAAGGCTTAACTTGGATTGTTTAATTTCGGCTCATACTCGATTTGACTGGTACAGGTAACCCTTTGAAACAGATTGCTGGGTACTTAACACTTACACTACGGCTAGAAATGGGAAAGCAGATAAATTAGCACTAATAAAAAAACGATTATTGCGGCTGAAGCAAAGCATTTAAAAGGGGCCGAGGACACAATCAGTTGGTATATTCACAGACATGACAGGTTTAAATGGGCCTTTCAATGCCAAAAACTGACTTGGAGGAAAACTGCCAAATATCGATATTAGGGATGCTAAAACACGCGTAATGAGTCTAAAAACGTCATCAGTTTATACAGAGCCTTGTAGATTTTTTCCCCCAAAGCTTTTTCCTATGCCTGATCAATACTCCATTAGGCCTATAAATATACCAATTTTCCCTCTATGCATTTTAAAAGCGAACTTTAATTCAGACGAAGAACTAGTTATTCCCAATCGTCAACTTTGTCTAGTTTATCATTTAATTCCTGGTTTTAAATGCAGTCCTAATGTATTCTACTTTTACTATTATTTATATCCATATATTATATTTTATATATATATATATATATATATATATATATATATATATATATATATATATATATATATATATAATATATATATATATATATATATATATATATATATATATATATATATATATATATATCTATTATATTCTATTTTTATATTATTATATTCTATTTAGTTTTTTTTTTATTCCCAAACATTATTCTGCATGACTATTCTGCTGAATTTATATTCAGGAGTAATTTTATCATTCATTCCACTGACATTTTCAACAACTTTTTTCATCATATTTTTCAACAACATATAATCGAAGAAAAAAGTGTAAAGAAATATAAAAATAAAATACCTGAGCGTAAGCGGTTATATCAAGCCTTTCTTGGTTCGTTAAATTTCCTGCAGCATCCGTTGGCTCTTTTTCGCATGGGTCAAGTAGACCTGGACCGCCTAGAAAGAATAAGAGAATGTTATAGCATTTGAATCAACACACGAAATTCCATAGCTTGTGTTTCCAATCTATTCAAAATATCATATAATCAAGAAGTGTCAGATGATTGGCCAATATAATAGGTAAGTGTCCATAACTCTAACCAATCAGTAATCTTTGGATCCAAAATCAATGACGTGGCATTTTACAAAGGCTATGTGCAACCAAGCGAGTACTTCTCGCGATACAAAACAGCCAGTAGGTGTAATTAAGATGGTGAAGAATTTTATCCGTAGTTTTGGAAATCCTACCTTGTTTGAGTAGACTTTCATGAGAAGCGTCGTTTTTTGGGAGGGAAGAAGGTGGGGGGGGGGGTAAAGGAACTTCAAAAAATGTTTGTTGGGAAGAAGGGGACAAAATATTTCCTCAATCTAGTTTTTTTCGCCTCTCTTCCAACAAGCTTTACGGCTGCTTTGATAATAATAATAATAAAATTAAAAATTATATTTGCAAACAAAATAAGAATTTCTAGTAAAAGAACCCCACTAGAATACAGGAATAATTTTTCACAAAAAAAAAAAAAAAAAAAAAAAAAAATCTTTTTAGAGGAAAATCGTGATGACTTAGGGCAGAGAAAAGAAAAATCGGAAAAAATAATGAAAAAAGAAAAATATCTGAAAAATCCTTACCTTCGAGAAGAAATCCAGATGCAATAGCCTCTAGTATTCTTCTAAGAGCCGCACCGGGACTAAGAGGGACGCCAGCGCTAAACAAAACCTTTTCAGCAATCAATTCCAGAGCCTAAACAAAAATAAATAAAATAAACAGCCTTACACTACCTCCTGCGAGAAATAAAATGGAGTATAGAGTGCGTAAAGAAATTAATACTCAAAAAATTAACAGAGATCTAAAAACAATATGAAACTATTAGTCATTTAGAAACAAAATTAAATGCGAATACGAAATAATAAAAGGATTGCGAGTCCCCTATCAAAATATATTTTCTAAAAGGATCGGGAGAGGAGGGGTTGAACCATCTACCTTCATAATTGAAAAGTTAGTAACTTAAAATATTGGTTCAAATAAAATTAATTCAAAATAAATTATTTTTGCCTTATCAGGCCTGTATAATCTTCAATAGGTTCCTACGCTTGCCTGGTATTATTTTGTACGAAAAAGTTACCTTATATAATTTAAGTTGGTAATTGAAGATAGCAGTGAAACAGAATAGAAAGAAATAAGACAAAGCGAGTATTTCCCATTATACAATCAGTCCATAGATTTCCAATACTCCCATGAGTATTATATATATATATATATATATATATATATATATATATATATATATATATATATATAATATATATATATATATATATATATATATAATATATATATATATATATATATATATATATATATATATATATATATATATATATATACGTCAATTGCTCTTTATAGGACGTCACCTGCTCTCTAAAGAGTTCCCGAAATGCGGTTGAAGAACACATTGCACGTCCTTTAAATTAAGGGATCTCTCATAACCTAATAGATCTTTTGGAAGGAATATTGCGAAACAAACAACTATGCCGAAGGTTACATGAAAATCCGAGAAGTGGAGGATGATGTAAATCGACCTGCTGATTCACAATTAGAAATCATGTCTTCTAATGGTCTCGATTAGAAGACAAGCGATAATGAGAATCAATATATAAAAGCCTGCCGCGTAGCCATATCGGAGACCAGCAGCGAAGCCGCCGGTCTACCGGTACTATATCTTTAAACTAGCAATAATTCCGTGGAAGGTCGCTGCATTACACTAACTGAAGCATGATTACGGTTACTCGAGTCATAATCCAAAGAGTCATATCGTTAAAGCTTTGAATATTCATTTATATGGCCAATACCGTATGCAAGATAATGATCAAGTCCAAAAAGATTTTACAGATATTGTATAAAAAGGTTCAATATTAGAAGTTTATTTTCGACATAACCAGGCGTTGAAGCAAATGCAAACAAACCAGAATTATTACTACTATTGGCAAATGCCCAACCATTTTAAATGGGATCAAAACGAGTACATTGGAGCCACGAATCCGTCGGTTGCGTGTCACTAATCGAATACACAACGTATATTATATGGCTCAACCAGAATGCTTCCATTTGCTATTGCTTCTCTATCATGTGAAGGATGCCAACAAGAATTGAAGATCTCCGTGGTGTGAATGACATTCGTTAGGCTATACACAAACAAGCTCGCATAGCTCATGGCCTTGCGGTGGAAGATAAACCGTGGTTAGATGGTCTACAAGAATCACTACTGTCAAAAATGTCTCGCACTGCAAATATTCTTCGTTTAGATCCTTGTTTTTGGATGTCCCGCAGATCAAAAGTCCCTGGCTAAAATTCAAAAATCAGTTGGCTAAAGATGTTATTCTGCAAGCAAGACGACATACTAAATCCCAGGATCCTGCAATCAAACGTACTTTGTTGAATTCAAGGTAAATACGATAGCAACGGAAGATAAAAATTTTTGTTTCCCTGTGGAAACGGTATGCACGACATTAATATTTACCAAGATGACCGAAACATGGACGTTCTAAATTCTGATGAGTCAGCTACTGCTGGAGAACGCATGTATCAAATTCTGCATGGGAAATAAAACAAACTAAGGACAGTATTTTAAGTGCAGCCAATTTTTCAAACAATACTGAAAGAAAATGTTTTTTAATAGATGGACCAGGCAATACCGGTAAACCTTCGTGTATAAAACCTTGTATCATTTACTTTGTGGTAAAAAAGTGAAATGTGTACGTTTAGCTGAATCACATCAACTATTGCCTGTTGGATAAACAACACACGAGACATTTAACCCGAAACTTCCGCTTTTATCGGACAAATTTCCAGAATTAAACGTTGTTCAGTCAAAGCTATAGAACTAGCTAAATTGATGGTTTCCTAATGGATGAGGCACCAATGTTACCAAAGCTATGTTACCAATGTTATCAATGTTACCAATGTTACCAAAGCTATAGAACTAGCTAAATTGATGGTTTCCTAATGGATGAGGCACCAATGTTACCAAAGTAAGTTTACAAAACATGGATCAGCTATTACAGTCTATTGCAAATCCGAACTTGCCATTTGGAGAAAATTTAGTCGCTGGTGGTGATTTCCCTCGGTGCTTACCAGTTCAACTCCGAAGCAGCCGTAGTGGAACACTTCATTTGTCGTAAAAAAGGCATCTCTGGAAGTGTTTCAAAATTATTTTTGCAATAAAAAATATGCGTGTCCATCCTGAGCAGGAAGCATTCGCAAAGGAAAGATCCTGAGAATGGGAAATGGAAATTGTCTAAAAAATGAATTAACGAAATGAAACTACCTGAGGATATAATTTGCAGTAGTAATCTAATTAAAGAAGTATTTAGAAATCACCTTGCGAATCAAAATTACGTTGGAATGAAGGAACGTGTTATTTTAATACGGCTCAAAATAAGTAAAATTGATGCTAAGATTGTCGATCGTCTCCCAGAAGAATACAAATCCAATCAAAGTTAAATCCTGCCAATATCTCTATCCTTCTATCAATATCTCTGTATTATTGGAAAGAACCCTCTTAAAAGGATTTAAATCAAATTTTAATATTTTACAAATGATATAAATAACGTATACGAAATAGGATTTGAATTAAATATGCCAATACGTAATTTAGATATTTCAGAGGGTATGTGCAATGGAACACGCCTGGCTGTTATTGAATTACATGCAACAGCGTAATTAAAGTAAACGAGGTATGCTCAACTCCAGTAAAGGTCAACTTTGATGTACAGTACAACAAAACCAATTTCCACTTCGACCACCGTCTGCAATGACTATACATACATCACAAGAGTAACCTTTCGAATTTGCTGGCGTCGACCTTCGTACACCTGTCAATAATTACGGGTGGTTGTACGTCATTTTCCTGTGTTAAACGACAAATTAGCTTGGAAGTTCCTACAACCACCTGAAAATGAACATCAGACGTATAACGTTGTGTCGAAGGAAGCTTTCAATAATCCCTACAAAAACTTCCATAAAGCATTAATAGTGATAGCGACAACGGTTACCTCAATGGCACTATAATTTTATAACTTCAAAAGCTTGTAAAAAAACAACAACCAAAAAACAGCCATATTTTAATGGGAATTAGCATGGTGATATATAATCGGGAATATAATTAGAATTGTCCTTTCCTAATTGGCAAAAACTAACCTAATGTGGCATTAGGATTAGACCCCGGCGCCGCGCCGACGGATCAACCGAACGCCGCCGACGAGAGGCCCGGTCGAACGCCGCCGGCGTGTCGCAGGCGCGCCGCCGCCGGCAGAGACGGCGGCGTTCGGTCGACTTCAAATTAATTTTGCGGCAATTCTTTATTGCGTCAACCGCAAAGTCGGAGCTTTTTCTTCTCGTGTGGTTTAGTATTTCGATTTGCCTGATTAGAAATCAAGCAGGGCTTGCACTATCCCCGAATTTTCGGGTATTTTCCCAAAAATCTATGCGTCACCCCCAAAAAAATTTGGTTCCCCGAATCCCCGAAAATCACCAAATCACGGCGCCACCCCTAGCGATTTATCACCAGTGACTTTCCCTGCCAAATATTACTTTGCATACCATAATTCTTCACTACTCTCTTGTTCATTAATTTTCGTCTCTTTTGTTACTTTGCATAAAAACCAGACAGATGCAATATGCAATTGCAAATATTGTAATATACACAGTTCTTCATATGTTACAAAAAAAAGAATCGTCTTTATGAAATGAGTTTAAGTCATTTCGAATGCAGTTTCCTAATCGCTATTTTTAAATCATTCGTAGTCAAGAATTTATTTTTAAGTTGAACCGAATTATAGAACGCATTCACTACTATACAGCTTCAGCCTTCACTTGGATTTTGAAATTGACAGCCGACAGATTGTTTCTACAGCTGAATTGTAAATTTGCAGATTTTTTTTTGCTGTTTTTAGATAAGATTTTCTTAATCTTTAATACTCAATTGTTGAACCCTGATAGAAAATACAATCGTCTTTCTGAAACATTTTTACCCCCCCCCCCCAAAAAAATAAAACTTCTATTGAGACAAAATTTAGCTATACACTAAGCTATGTACAAGGTTGGGGAATTAAAGATTGAACCGGAAGTTACCCCAAAAATATGCTTCATAAATAAATTGTAAATTATTGCCTATAGGGGGGGGGGGGATAGGGGGCTATCATTTTTAATGATATTACCTCATTTTTTTTTATTGAAAGCAGGGATGCTAAAAAGATAATTATTTTTTTCATTTAAAGTGGAGACAGAAGAAAATGATATCAAATTCCCTGAGAAAACCATTGAAATATTTTGATAGACCCAGGGACCATTTTGATAGCCCCCATTAGGACTTGTTCATTGTCTTGGGTATTTCGCGATTTCTCATAGGCTATTGGCCTAATTTGGTTTTTGTGTGTGCTCCCTTTTAATTAGATTCTTTGGATCTTATTGAATGCCACGGCGAATCTCTGACTCAGTTTTTCAGTAATTTGAGGTATATCTAAATAATTTTGACATTTTTGTTGTTTCTTGTACCCCTTTACTCATACCTTCAATTTTTTTTCAAGGAACACTAAGCAGTTTAACGTTATTTTGCGTGTTTATTTGAACCATACAGTGACCTAGTTAATTATTAAGTAAATTATTTTTCTAATGAAAGCTGAGACGGTATCCTATCAAGGTGGTATCCAGAGGGGGGGGGGGTAGGGAGGTATTACATTTAAATGATAATATCTCGATTTTTTTTCTGTTGAAAGCAGGGATCCCAAAAAGTTAATTTTTTTTTAATTTAATGCAGAAACGGCATCCTATCAAGGTGGTATCCGGGGGGAGGGGGTAGTGAGCTATCATATTTTAATGATAATACCTCGACTTCTTTTTGAAAGCAGGGGTGCCAATAAGTTAATTATTATTTTTTTATTTAAAGCAGAGACGGTATCCTATCAAGATGGTATCCAGAGGGGGGGGGGGCATAGGGAGTTATTATATTTAAGTGATGGTACCTTGATTTTTTTTTATTGAAAGCAGGGATGCCAAATAGTTGAAAAGTTGACAAAAATTAACAAGATTGTCGTGAGTTATACTTGATACAGCACTTGCATGGTTTTGTCGTCCAAAGGGAAAGGGACATATGCGTCCAACCCGTTTTTTTTCTTATTGATGAAACGGGTTTACTTTGAAAACATTCATTCATAAGTACCAGGCAGATTCACACTAAAACGAATTGGTGTGACGAAAGCGATATCGACATCCCCACCTAACGTTGCGCTCGAGTGATAATGGCGCCCTTTGTCCAGTGACCAAGTTACATTAAAAGGCCAGGTCATAATAAAAGCTTTCAATTTGGGAGGTTCAAGGAGGAGTCTTTGACAGTCCTATGACCTCAGGGTACTAGATGTTGTAACGTTCTTAAGTATCTACAGTGGTTTAAAAAATTCGATCACCCCACAAATGATTACCAAAAATATACACAAATATAACAAATGTAACATTTGGAACATTATAACTTTTTTCAAAGCTTTGAAGAAAAGCAAAAAAGGCTAAATACCCCTAACTACGCTTAAAAGCTATTTTAAGAAGAAACTCTTTGGAGATTTCCATGGAAATGACCATAGCAGAAGCTTTGAGCCTGGATGGGGATCAAAGGGGAGCCTTTGAGTATTTTGACCACATGTGACTTATTGTTGCGACTTTCTTAAATTTGGTAATTTTTGTGAGCATTTGGAAATCAAAGCTTAAACTCAATAGCTGATACTTAACATTGATACTTAACATGATACTTAAGTGTCTTAACATTTTGCTTGGATTAAAAGTGACGAACTAGGATTAAAATCACAACATCTTCCTGAAGCTACTTCAGTCTGCATATTATTTCATTTAATTACATTATAAAACGGATGAGCTTTTCATTTTTTACCTAAGAAAATAGCTGGCACTTCATTTTTCTTCATACCGAATAAACCATTAAGTGTTTTTTGTTTCATTGTAATTGAAATGTTCTCATGTGAAGTGTTCATCTTGTATTTTTCAATTTGGTAAATTTACTCCTTTTAGATGCAGTTTATAATTTGACTGATATTAGGTATTTATCTGTTTATAATTTGGAATGAATCCCCAAAAGAAAAATGAATAATATCCAAAAAAGCAGCCAAAACCAATAAAAAAGCAGCAGTTCAGCCTTAGCCTACATGACATATGTTCTATAAAGAAGCCAAAAAAACTTTAAAATGCATTTTTTTAAATTGTTATTAAAAACCAGTTTTTAATACAAGAAGGCTTTTTAGGAATCCAAAAGAGCAAAAAAAAAATAATAAAAAATAAAAAAAAT
Organism: Artemia sinica; assembly: GCA_027921565.1. Taxonomy (NCBI): domain Eukaryota; kingdom Metazoa; phylum Arthropoda; class Branchiopoda; order Anostraca; family Artemiidae; genus Artemia; species Artemia sinica. Next base: position 38,371,978 of record CM051256.1, read on the forward strand.
CAATATCAAAGTCGCCCATTTCAACTGTTTTAAAGGTGACAAAACAGATATAGGCAAAGGGCACTATGAAAAAATTAGCTTCTAAGTTCAAAGTTATTACCCAGATAACTGACGAATTTTGTGATACGGTATTTGAAGTTTTGTATGCAGTAATGCTCGATGAAAAAAACTACTAATTTTGATAATTGTTTATGTTAAGAATACATAGCTAATAGATACTTCAACTACTTGTATTATGCAAGGGTTCTGAAACGTCACAGCCATTTCGTTTCTACCAGATTTCTATTTCTCTTGATGAATAACGAAGAAGACCAGTTTCCAGCCAGCGACTTGTGAATTTTTGAACTCATGAATAGGCTCGAATCTGTTGTAAATTTAAGCTGTGATTTGAGAAAGACTGATGAAAACATTAATGTTTGCGGTCAACATTGATCGCGCCGCCGACTTCTTACCGGCGGCGCGGCGTGGCGCGCTATTTTTGGTCCCGCCGCCGCCGGTCTTCCCTCATCGGCGCGGCGCCAGGGTCCAATTAGGATACTTGAAAGCCTATACCATGAAAGGGGCAAATACACTCAATACTCCTGAATTTATTCTACCGTAAAAAAATCATTAAACAGAATTAATTAGACAAGCTAAGGTGCTGTATTAACAAATAATTTTTGCAATAAATTTCGTTCCCAGACGAGGTAAAAAAAGAGGTAAAGAACACGGCATTGGACTTTACTATCCCTACCGGCAGTGATGATCTTCGTTTCATGGCACTTCAGCCAGAAAGTGCGATGGGGGTTGGGGGCCAGCCATCCCGTGCTTTGACACACCCTTCCAGTTTACCTTCCCCAGACTTCTCCAGGTACCCATTTAGAGCTGGGTCGACTCTGGCTGAGCTCAAAGTCACGCCCATTCCAAACAAAGTCGCCAATGACACCAGGACACGAGTCCCCATCTTTACAGACAAGTCTAGCATTCCAACCACTCGGCTAGGATGGCAACCTCAGCAACGAGGCAAGGGAAACCAGAAAATTTTAAACAATCTTTATTTCGGTAAGTACAGAACAATCTCGTTAGCCCTTTTTATATGTTTTTTATTGCCCTTTTAATGTTAACTGTTCTGAATATTTGTGGGCTGAATTTGTTGTAGTCTGTTGTAGTACCATATTAGATAGAAGAAAGTTCCACAATTCAATCTGTTAATTTGATCGCTTTATCATTTGGTCAACCATTGCCACTTGAAATTCAATGATTCCTTTCAGCATAATTGGAATCAAGATATTAAAAGGGTCAAAAATACGGATTTACCGATATATCGCTTAGTCCATTTTTGTCAATTGTTCTTTTTTCAGAGAGCCTTGAACGATTAGCCCCTTTGTATATTTAAGATCTAAATTGCGATAGCGTTCAAATGACAACGTATTGGAGAAAACGCTAAGAGACATGAGCATATTCAGTGGCTCATTTATTCCCGGATTTTTCGAGGTCAGCGCTAACTCGACATGTAACGGGTAATTTCCGAAGAGATTTCGTACACAACCTATGCGCCATTCCTGGCTCTGAAGGAGGTTTAACGTCTTGAAGTACAACTTTTTTCGTTGGAATTAAGTGGTGAATAATGTTAAGGTTGTAGTCCGATTTTATGGTGGAAACACTGGCATTAACCGATGTGTGTTGAGTGTGGCACAACAATGCAGCATTTTTTAATGCATTAGTTATTGTTCACGACTCGCAAACTTCAAAAAAAGAAAATGATAATTAGATAGGTTACGCTTAGCCATCCAAATTCTATTTTAATAATTTAGAATCTAAATCAATTCCTCGCCCCCTCAACCCAAACAACCAACTGCACAGATGTATAGAGTACTAGACAGAAGTATGTTAAGCAAATTGTAGTAAGCAAAATGCACCGTCACAATCGATGCTGTTCGTGAAGATGGCGCAAATCAGCTTCACCCGACTTCCTTGGAAACAAGATGACACAAGCTTACCATGCACTTCGCACTGAAATTCCTATAGACCAGTCTGTCGCAACGACAGACTCTGATATTTGCTTATTTTACAATGTAACTTGCTACAAATAAAATGAATTTAGTTTTAACCATAGAACTGGTTTGTAATTCAACAGGTCTTTTAATTTTGGTCACTATGGGCCAGGTTCTGTCTTTACTTGGTTGCAGCTACATCACGATCTGACTTTTCTACTAACGAATTTAAGAGGAAGAAGACAAAAAATCAGAATTAATTTATAAGAAGAATTTTTTGTCTTCTTAAGAAGAAGAAGACAAAAAATCAGAATTAATTTAGGTGCCTCTTTCCCTCACATTCTTCCTCCCTATCGAAGCAAATTGGAAACTAAAAACCACGTTAGACTTAACTAGAAAGATTTCCAGTAGGCCATTACTTCAAGAGAAATTTACTTCAGTAACAGAAAAACATTCTACTTCATTTGTGTATCACTTTATATCTTAGGGTGTTGACCTTAAGCAGTACTTGCATTTTTTTTTATTTTCAGTGTTGCTGTTTATTGGAGCTCGTTCATTATTTAATTATGTCTTTCCAATATTGTCAAGCTGATCTTTAGCTTAAAGCTGTTTAAGACATTCATTTTTAATCTATCTATAGCAAAATTCTTCAATATTTTCAAGTAGTATTCTAAAAAGAACCTGTATAGCTAAAACTAAAGAAGGATATCGTAAGAAATATGGTTCAACAGCCAGTTGCAATCACAAGGAGAAGCAACAATCAGTTCTTTTAGAAGCGCCTCATTCAACTGTAGTTATTCTAACTACAGCACTGTCAACAGGTTCCATCTACGCTGGCGACCCTGCTGAGCAAGAGCGTTAAGTCAAGTATTCTATTTCCACGATTTGTTCATGGAGTAGCAATCGAATATACCGGTTTGACTTTTCCTTCTTTTTTTAATCTTTGAATTCTTTCTTTTTTTAAAGTTGTTCCGGATTTGGATTCTTCCTTTGTCAACCCGAGGACGCCTTGTTGGATACAGGCAAAATGTTTTTGTGATTCGCCTTCTTCTTTGTCCAACTGGAGATAGACCCAGTCTTTAAAATTTTTCTTCTTTGGTTTCGTCATGGTGGGCCATTTCGGCTTTAGTTCTCTTACTTGTTTAGTTAACCAAAAAAGGATACTAAAAGTTCATTTTCAACAGTGCAAAAACAGGAAGCATTTTTTTAATTTCAAAGACGAATTTGCCAGTCAGGGAAGCGAATCTTTAAGCTCAAAACCAAAGCGGACGCAAACCAAAGATTCGCTCACAGGAAGACATTCGTAAGGCGATGTAAAACCCAGAAATATAATAATCTCTAAACCTATCAAAATAGTAAATCCTACCAACAACTTCCTCCATGTAAGTAAGCATCTACTGCGATACTTCTTTTACCACACAAAATCTATCTATCAGGAGGGAGGGGATCACATTAAACGTCCCTTCAATATTAATTTCTTCTGATGAAAGACGGTGAGGATCAGTGGGGACTTAAGCAACAAGTGATACAGTTCCCGGTAAAAGTTTCCAAGTTCTTTTAGGGGGTGGGGGCTCTTCTGACAAATACAACTCCCCCTCATGAGGTGAAACTTCTTTAACTGCAAAAGCAAAATTAGATTTCGGCCAGAACCCAGCTTTAGTACCAGATTCTAAATAAGCGAAACCTCAAACACTGTATACACATACATATAAAAAAAAAAAAACAAAAAAAAAAAAAAACATACCCAGTGCTTCAAGGGACGAAGAGCAGGGATGCGCATCGACATGTCTCTAAGAACTCTCAGGACCAAGACGCAGCAGGGCAGACCAACAGCTCTAGCCTAAAACCAGTAAACTGATCAAAAGACATAGGTAAGCAAAAAAAAAAAAAGAAAAAGAAAAAAGAATGACATGATAAGAACACAAAGCTACGGCACTCCGTATAATCTTGTGGTCGTACCACGCCACTAACATGGCGTTCTTCGAGGGTGACACAACTAAAAAGCTCCGAAAAAACAACTTTAACATTGTATCACAAATAACAGTGATCCAATATAGAAAGAGAATAACAACAAAGAGAAGCAGAAAGCAAACAAATAAATCTTATTTGACGGAGCTTCGAAAATAATGACGTCACCCTCAAAAATAATGACGTACAAAATTTCGGTACCAAGAAATACGCAGTTAAAATTTGTTAAAAGAGAGTGAACAAAAAATGAGGGTAGGACAATATGCTTTTAAAATTTTTTAAAAGAGAAAAGTTATTCTTTCGTCTCATAGTACCTGATCCTTTAATTTCAGTCATCCGATAAGCACTGCCAGCCTTACATACGATTTCAAAAGAGACAAGCTATTCATATAGCTAATAGGATACCATTTTCAAAAAGGAATCAAAGCAAATTTGAAAATTGAAAAAATGGTTATTCTAAAAAAAATCACGAGAATTTGAGTCAAAAAGCTCATTTATTGAGTTATTACTTATCAGAAGCACAAAATCAAACAAGATCGACTTCATACCTCAAACCAACAGAATTTGGAGGCAATAACCTCATTCTGTGTATAAGCTGCCAATGATCTACATTACAATAAGAAATCAGACAGAAATGACACAGATATTCTGTCTCACAGTTAACAACATTACGCAAAAATGTTACCAAGAAGCTGCTATAAGGCTAGGGCAGACTAAACAGAAACCCCATATTTGGTTGTATTTATGATTAGGAAAAGCTCTCTAAAACCACACAGGAGCAGTGCTTATGTGATGATCATGTGTTTTGACTTGATCTACAAAACCCCTAGTACGACCACTTTCGAAGCCCCCCGAATCCAAAAATTAATATTATCTAACCTAGGATTAGCTTAGTACCGAACATTTATACGACATGTGAGTTCAGCTAGCTTAGATAGGAACTAGGTCTAAAGTCCGTAGGGTCGCACCTGAAACCATTTAGTATGACGAAGCGAAGCCAATGCTTCCAAACAGGATTGGCGATCAAGTGCGCCCTTGACGTTCACAGCTGGCGTCTTAGCTTGGCTCGCATTATTAGTTCCTTCTTTTTCAGCTGGAATTGAGAGATGAGGCATTAGTGTCTGTGATATTAAAGCTGCTAAGTCTATAGATCAACTCCAGGGGAATTCATATGCGTAGTTTGCCATTACGAATTTCACTCCGCGCTCCCGTACTACAAATCGAAATTATTCCTAGAAATAAGGACTTTTCGTACTAGCAGAGATAGGCGAACTGATTCAGAGAATTATTTCGGCTATATAACCAATAGCCGTAATTAGCAAAAATAACTAATTAAAACCCATTAAAATAACCCATATTGAAAAATTATTCGACTAAAAATGAGAACAAAATTAAGACTCAAAGTTCCCAGAAGTTTAATAAGAATTAACGAACAGTTAATGAGACGTAATACCACCACCCTAGCGGAAGTTGAGCTAATTTCCTTGGGATTTGGTGACATTAAGGCTCCTTTATTTTCGTTTGGAATCACGAGTATTTTCTATGATTTTTATTCAGTTACTTCCTTTTTCCATGAGGATGGCTATCGATTACATATCTGAAATATTCAACCAAATTAGTTTGCATATCCCTGTCAGCAAAAAAGACCCACATTCCTTGGCTGTATTTAGCTCAGACAGAAAATATCCTATGTTGTGCGACTAATTCACCGTTTAAACACGCCATTGAATTCAGCATATCAGAGGATCATACTGTAGGGGTTTCAAGCTCCTATCTACAACAAAGTGGAAAATTGTATTTTTTTTTTTATTTATACGTGTTTTTTATTTTACTTTTCCAGGTGTGATCATACGAACTAATGATCCTTGAAGATTCGAAGAAGGGTCATTCGAATGGATATCAAAAGTTTTAGTGCCCATTTGTGACCAAGAAAGATTGGAGGACAGCTAGCCCGCCTCCCATGCCCCTATTTTCCCAAAGACACGTGATCAAAATTTTTTAGATAGCCATATGATTCGGCATAGTTGTAATGTCCAATAATCACAACTTTGAAAATGACAAGGCCCTCCATAGTCCCCGGGAAAGAACTGTAAGATACACAATTTGCCTACTGTTCACAATGGGCAAAATGACAAATACATATAGTATTTTTTTATTGGAAAATGTATGTTTTTTTTGTTTTTTTTTTGGGGGGGGGGGGGGGTCTTCAGGGAGAACTTTCTACAGGGAGGAAATTTTCCGAGAAGTTTTACATGGAGGGGATTCATGACATAATTTGGAAAACGGTCAGAAACTAAATACATAAAAAGACCTTTCAACCGAAAGTAAGGAGCGACATTAAAACTTAAAACGAACAGAAAGTATTCTTCATATGAAGGGGGCTGCCCCCTCCTCAATCCCCCAGTCTTTACGCTGAAGTTGGACTTTTTGCCACACTCCTTGAAGAAAGACTGCTCAAACACAAATGAATTTGCCTGAGAAGTATTTTTATCTTATTGAAAAAAAGAAGAGGGTTTAACATTACAATAGAACGACAAGACATTCCCCATTGGACAGAATTGAGATTATAAAGACCATAAAACCTCTGGGATTTATTTGCGTTCACCAATTTGTTATCATCAAGCTGCTTAACACTGGCGCGAAATGGGGTGAAAGGCTATAAAACCTCTGGGATTCATTTCCGTTCCCCGATAGGTCACCCTCAGGCTCTTAACACAGGCGCAATATGGCAAAAGACCACAAAACCTCTGGGATTTTTTTTCCGATCACCCATGCGTCAACGTCAGGCTAACTAAAATGGTAGAAAACCAGAAGTTTGGAATTTAGCGTTTTGAACAAACCGATTCAACAGTAAACAGATGCAGCATGATGTATTATAAGTTTCCAGGACGACTATTGAAAAGGGAAAAATTATTTTGTTTACGTTTTGGTACTTTTTGCTTAGATCTTTGGCACTTACACGTGCAAATATTTATAAATACAGAATATAAGCATGAAACATTAATAGGGACAGATATCTTCCGTTGTTTCAGAAAAATAGATAAATCAAATGAAATTAAAGAATAATAAAAGATCAACAACAGAAAATGAAACTACAGACAGTCTTATAAATTTCAATACCCCACCATTTTTTTTTCTTGAGTATGAAAGGCAATATTTTTGCTGTTTGCTGTTATAGATATATATATATATATATATATATATATATATATATATATATATATATATATATATATATAATATATATATATATATATAATATATATATATATATATATATATATATATATATATATATATATATATATATATATATATATATATATATATATATTATATATATATATATATATATATATATATATATATTATATATATATATATATATATATATATATATATATGTATATATATATATATATATATATATATATATATATATATATATATATATATATATATATATATATATATATATGCTATCTTTACAAACGAGCAATAATTGTATATTTATGAATTTTTTCTCGAAAACAGCTCCATATTTTTTCGGGAAAATCGGTATCTTGGGATATTCTCGCATAAAAAAAAACGATTTAGATAGGTCAGAAAGTCAGAGAAAATTCGTTAAAAGAGTTAATTTTGGTTTTGCAAATAACGTCATGTACTATGTTAGTACATCATATAAGCATTTTCTTATATGATGTCAAGAATAGCATAAATAAGATTGTTGAGTTTCCAACGCATCAGTTATTTATATAATATAATGTCTTGGAAAGGCCTAAAAAACGAAAATTTGCACCATCAATTGCGACAACACCTTTACGGGTAGCTAAAGCAAAGGCCATGGCTAAATTGTCTGAAGTAATCAATGAAGAGCATTGACGAGACAAGCCGAGGTAAAACGAACCAAACAAATTGAAAATGATAGCAATGATTATTTGGTTTTGGATTTTGACATGGATAAGGTCATCAATGCCTACCATACCTTTTAATCAAAAACCTGGACTAGATAAATTGTTGGAAGAAAAAGAAGTTTTTGTCCCACCACATGAACAATTAAAAGAAAAAAGGTTCGGCGGTATGTCTTTCATAATGACAAAAGACAAGCTGAGGCAAAAGTTAAAGGTGTGATGAAAAAAAACGTAATTTTACAAAGGCACTACTTCTAATTTAAGGTCTATTTGGACGTCATGACACGAAGAAAAGACTCAAATTGTCAGCGTTTAGAAGAGAAGCGACAATGAGAATCCATAAATAGAAGCCTGCAAAGTGCCGAGTGCCAGGGCAGTATATATATATATATATATATATATATATATATATATATATAATATATATATATATATATATATATATATATATATATATATATATATATATATATATATATATATATATATATATATATATATATATATATATATATATATATATATATATATAATATATATATATTATATATATATACATATATATATATATATATATGTGTGTTACCGTGAATATAGACATTCACCGATGAATGCCAGAAATACCGTTGTTTCTCCTTGAATTTAATCAGCGTTGCCAGTCAAATTTTTTTCAGGTTTGGTTTAGGTTAGATTAGGTTTTGTTTTTAATCCATTTCTGAGATTTAGAACCAAATTTAGCCTAACCTAACATAATTAAACCTAACCTAACGTTCACTGGTGAATGTTGACATTAATCTGATTTCAGACATTCACGGTAACATGCATACATAGAGCCGTCCTGGCTAAGTGGACGTGCGCTGGGTTGAGAATTCTTTGTCCAAAGGGCACGGGTTCGATCCCTGGCGTGGCCAGTTATTTGGTTTGGGACACAGGTAAGTGGTGTGACTCTGTAAGCTTAGCCAGAGTCGACCTAGCTCTAAATGGGTATCTGGAAAAATCTGGGGAATGTACGCAGGAAGGGTGTGCGAAAGCGCAGGAGGGCTGGCCCCCAGCCCCCATTGTACTTCCTGGCTGAAGGGCCACGAAACGGAGATCAGCACCGCCGGTTTGGACCTTAAGGGTCTAGTCCCGTCATACTTACTTACAAACATACATAATATTTATCATTTATTTATTTATATGTTATTACTATATTTATTTGTAATTTTTAAAATTAATTTTTTATTATACATTCTATTATTTTATTATTATTGTTACTGATATTACAAAAACTGTCTTCTTCAGGGAGCTCATTAAATTTAAAGCATTTCCTTTCAAAGGATATCACAATCATCTACAACAACTGGGTCCAACTAAGAAAATTATACAGTGGGATGTAATTTGGGGCACATATTCCTGGAGCCAATAAACAGAATTTTAACCACGAATTAAATAAAGAGTCAAAACCAAAAGAAATGAAAACAAGAGAAGGTTTGACCCAGTGGGGGTTTTATCCTGCTTTTTTGGGTAGTGATTAAAAACCTAGCAGTTGATCCACAGACACTATTGCCTTACAATGGTAAAGGAGAGGACAGCCAACCACACAACTGGGTTGGTTGGCCGTCCCAATTCCAACACCTAAAAAGAAACAAGAAAAATGTTTACACATAACAAAAAACTATCATTATATACATATGTACAAGCTAAAAGATCATTCTAACAAAACACGAGAAATTAACAGTTTTGAAAAAAAAGAGAAAATTTAGGAACATAGGCTATAGACTATGTTAGGTTATAGCCATATTATTTATAATTATAAGTAATGCATATATTTGAAACAGGATTACGCAGAAATTCAATACAATTTACAATTTTTGTAAATTTATAAATTATAAATTTTTATAAACTCTCTTTTTTCTGAAAAAAAAGAGAAAGTTTGAGAACAAAGGCTATAAAAGGTCTTTCTAAAGACTATGTTAGGTTATAGACATATTATTTGTAATTATAAGTAATAAACATACTTAATAATTTGAAAAAGGAGTACCCAGAAATTCAATAAAACTTACAATTTTTGTAAATTTATAAATTATAAATTTATATAAATTCTCTCTTTTCCTGACAAAAAAAAATTGAATAAGGAGAGAAAGTTTGAGAACAAAGGCTATAAAAGATCTTTCTAACAAAAAAAAAAAGTTTTGAAAAGGAGAGAAAATTTAGGAACATAGGCTATAGACTGAAAAGGTGATTTTTGGCATACAATGACTCTTATTTTCAAGAAAATTCGGTAAAGCAATCCATAATACAACTTGATATTTGTTTTGTCCCGGTCAAATGAGTTTGTTACTTTAATAGTCGAATTCTAGACGAACCCTGTTTCTTTTTTTGCATTCGATTTTATTTTGTTTCTTTAAATCTACTGTTTCTTATTCATGAAAATGTCAAGTGCCTCTTCCAAATACTTCTTGGTTGACACACAAACAGACAAGACGATCTTTCTAGCCCTACACCCTCTACTACAAAATTATCCTGAGCCTTATCATTCCCCTCCCCCGCCAATCGCATGTATAATGTGACAGCTAATTTGGGCCTTATCAAATATATCCCCTTCATACAAGTTCATACATACTTTTTTTTATATTAGGGTTACACAAAACTTGAGGTATCTGTAAGCACTAATTTATCTTAGTTATCATTTTGTCTATGTTAATCAATAGCAAGTAAAGAGTATCCCTTGTAAAAAGAAACTGAGACTCTAAATCAGAGTTTTGATGCCGAATTTTACATCAGGAAAATTTGATTGTAATACTAATTCCCTATATTCAAATTATTCTTAAACTCGACAATCTAAGTTGCTTGGAAATTTTCTCAAGATGCTTTGTTTGTTATAAAAGATGGTGATTTAAATTAATACGCATTTGCAAAATTCTCTATAACTAAAAACCCTACAGATGAAAACGATAGAAGGGTCATAATTATTCGGGAAAATGTCAAATTCATGAAGGGGGGTAGAGAGACTCAAAAACTAGAAAAAAAAATGTGCATTTGAAATAAATCTTTCATAAGACAGGCACCCTTTGGATCAATAATAGGAGTAGTGGCCCCTCCCAAACCCGAATTGCAGGCATGCCATACTCTGAAATGCTGTCATTACTGAAAGTACTACAGCATACTACAATTACCGTTATAAGATTTTTCACAAGAGGGAAAAAATGAATGTACATAACTCAAATATTATTTAATATTTCTTGTACAGGGTATCTATTGGAAAACATAAAATGATATCTTAGAATCGTTCTGAGAACACTATTTCTAAGGAAGAATAATCGTGCACAATAACGCTTTATATTCAATCCACTTCTAAAACTTTAGTTCTGGATATACAGTTCTCCTGTTCTGACTACGGGTGACAAATCATTCTTACAGGGTTAAGAATCAGACCTGTGGGGTTTAAGGCAATTTTTTAAAATAAACCACGTATAATGGAGAAATCAAATTGTTCAGGAGACAATAAAAGTGATGTCACAATTGTTTAGATAAAAATATCTAATAATTCTACATCACTCGGACATTTTTTTACGTAGATCAGAGATATATGAGACATTATCATAGATATACGAGATATTACGAAGTGTGTTTTTCATTTTGCCATTAAGGTGGAATTTTTTCGTTATCACCGGACGACGCAGCATGATAAACTGCATCAGACACATATAGTCATTTTCGGTAAAAATTGACTATACACGCAGCAGCCAGGCAGGTGTACACGCAGCAGCCGTGATAAATGGGGCTGCATTGAATTTCAATTCTACATTTTACAGAATTTATTTCTTCTTATAAAACCTTTAAAATTCTTGTTTTCAAATTCTTCACTACTTTGCGACAAATTAATCTCGCAAATTAGATACTTTTGTCAGGGCGGTAGTTAATACTAGAAATGTTACACAAATGTACGAAAAAAACTCCAAATCGAAATGGGGGAGGGGGGTGGGCACTCAACTCTATACCAATTAGCATGAATAAAAATGATTCAAGTTTTGTCTATTTACTATTTAATCCGGAAATTGTCCGCTTACTGAAATTGGAACATGAAATGCTTCTGCCCTTACCTCCATTTTGTAAAAAAAAAGATGATTAACATTCATAGTAGACTACAGACTATAGGAAAAGTTACAGCTTGGAAAATACAATGCCAATCAAAGATCCCCCATTGGATTTTGGTACTAATATTAACTTTAAAATATTTTCTAGTGCAGCAGGAATATAAACCTTTAAAAACTAACCATGCGCCTGGATTACGAATGGTGCACCTCTGAAACTGTTGTTGCACCTCAGACTCCCGAAAATAATAAACCTAGATTACGACTGGTGCATCGCAGAAAATATGACACATACAAAGTAGAAGCAATTGATTTTATCATTGATGAATGTATCCAAGTTTTACTCCGTACTTTATTTTTAAACTGATATAGATGCTTTAAAATAGTAGATTTGTAGATCGGCATTGTTGGTTTTTGTACGTTGCTGCTTTTGCAGATTTGTGTACATACAATCCAATTATAAAGATTCTTCTAATTCAACCGTCTCCCCTAAGGCAGAAGAAATATTGGATCGACTGATTTGAGAGGGAAAAACATCAACACTTCAAAAGAAATTGCATTTTGAAAATAAGAAGGAACGAGGATATCATAGGCAGCGCGATAGCGCTGCCTATAATCAATAAGCTATTTGAATTCCCAGCCCTACTACTAGAAAGTGGTATAAAATATAAATAGCTGAAAGCCACGGGGGTTGTTTTACACATACCACCTTGTCCCTCACGAAGAACTGGCGAAGTCAAAGTAAGACGAACAGAGACAACGTATTCCGGTGATTCTCTGGTTATAATCAAAGCAGCTGTTCTAGGATCACTCTTAACTGAATACTTTCCATCGGGATCCACAGCCTAAAAATACACAAGAGAATTATACAAAACGAAAAAATTTCATACAGAATTTCCAAATTTCCTTAAATTTCTAAAATCTTTCAGTTATTAAAGAAATTTTTTTACATAAATGGCTTCCGAGTACATGGAAATTTCCATAAATTTTACGAAAATATCAAACTTACAGTATAATAAACATCAATATTAAAAATAATATAAAAGCATTTAAATCTTAAAAATTAAATCAATAGCAATTAGATAAAAAAAAATCGATACTTACAAATATTAAACGAAGATCCAAAACAAACTAAACATTTTTTAAATAAAATAAAAAACACATATAAAATAATAATAATAATAATAAAAAAAATTAAACAAGATTTTCATGCCAAATCATGGTTGCCTCTTTAGGGTGGCCTAGCAAAGAATAAACCTTAGTCATAGTAACCGATAAATTTTTCTATAACAGTGCAAAATACCTCAGTTAAGTTAACCAGGCACGTGGGATAGAATTAGTAGGCAGGGAAAACATTCCAAAAAAAGTTCCAAAATAAATAAATTATATGAGAAATACACAAATTACAGGATATTATAGGAGTTATTGTTCTTTTTCATATTGATATGTACCACGTTTTATTCCTATTGCTAAAATCTAAGTTTCTGAATTAACCCTTTATTTATATTGCCCTCGAATGTTGGCAGTCAGTTTTATCTCATTAGTTAGTCAGTCATGTCAATACTGCTTTCAAATTGATAGTAACATCATCTAACTCATAATGCCTCCAATTATCAGTGGTGTCGAATCACGGAGATTTAGGGGGGGGGGGGGGTACAAAATGTCATTTTTTTCTATGAAAATATCCGAGAAGGCATAATGAATGAAAATATTCAAAAAGGTCATTTGCCCCTCCCCTCCTTCCCCCAATCAATGCCACTGCCAATTGTAGGCGTATAATGTTCTCTGTGAGTAATCATACACATCATATTAGTATTATATACAGCTCTAAATGGGTACCTGGAGAAATCTGGGGAAGGTAAAACAGGAAGGGTTTGCGAAAGCATAGGTTGGCTGGCCCCCAGCCCCCCATTGCACTTCCTGGCTGAAGGGCCACGAAACGGAGATCAGCACCGCCGGTTTGGACCTTAAGGGTCTAGTGCCGCATCCTTTACCCCCCTTTTTTTTTTTTATTAGTATTATAAATCTAAAATGGACTTGTATAACTAGGGATACTCGGGTGAAATAGTTGCGCAGTGTTAGTGATGAGAATATTTCTTAAAAAACATAATTGCAAAATTTGTCTTTAACCTGCCAGAAATCCTTTATTTTTTGTCTTTGATTTATTCACTCTTATTCATCATACTGTACTTAGCTTTGGGCTTCAAATTTTCCAACTTTGTTTAAAGCTTTACAGAAACTTCAATATAAAGTAATTAAAGTTATTTCTAATCTTTCTTAACTCCATTTTTAAATTAAGTACTCTCCGAATATTTTTTTAAGGTATGTTATCAAGGCATTCCTATTCGTTTGTCAATAATCTGAATTTTAAAATTACAGCAAGGTCAAGCTTTGGTTTAAAGGGTTTTAGTCTTAATTAGTCTTTAAATTAATATCTTCGAATCAAAAGGAGGGAGGGATGTTTACTGTTGTAAATCGTTTCAAGTTTGTTTTTGTAAATCACTTCTAGTTTGTTTTTTGTTTTTTTCGTTACTAGGCTTCGGCAAGTCATGAATTACGCCGTTTTGACATATGCGTTTATTTAGTTATTATATTGATATTACTGCTTTCAAAATAAAAATCTGCAGTATTTCGCAAAATCTGCGGTATCTTGCGCATACTTCTGGTTCCATGTTTCTTGAAGGTGGTGATGAAGCAAGGGCCCAGGGTTTGTTACCTATGTCTTTATTACTGCTACATGTGCTGCCAATGGGATGAGAAGATGATAAATGCTTTTCTTTTAAACACGATTTCTGTCTAAATATTTTTGTAAATAAATTTATAAATATTAATAGAATAAAATTAAATCATAAATAAGTTTTTAATAAAATAAATTTTTGTCTAAAGTTTTTAGGTACGTTTCGCCTAAAGAATTTGGACTGTTGTAAATACTGTCGTTCAGTAGCATAATTGTTCTTTGATAGCCTTTCCGTAATTCTTTATAAGCGAACCAACACAGGAGGGGAAAAACCCGCTCAAGATTATTCCAAAAGACTCTCTCCCAAGGAAAAATCCTCTTTTTTAGTCAGTCTAGACACTTAGAAATAATGACAATGGGAATTACAAAAATATGCTTGCAAATGTCAGAAGCAATCTTGCGCATATCTGCGGTATCTTGCGCTCTGGTGTGCTGCAATATATAGCTCCTGAGTTTTCTAAAAAAAAAAAACTACCAATTTGGAAAGGTAGTAGTTTAAGGTAACGACAAAAAAGAAAAAAAACGACATTGGACTCTGCAGCACCTACTGGCGGTACTGATCTCCGTTTCATACCCCTTCGGCCAGAAAGTGCAATGGGGAGTTGGGGACCAGCCATCCTGTGCTTTCGCATACCCTTCCCGTTTATCTTCCCCAGATTTCTCCAGGTACCCATTTAGAACTGAGTCGACTCTTGCTAAGCTTAGAGTCACACCACTGACTCCCGTTCCAAACTAAATAGCAAGCGACACCAAGATTCGACCAGCCGTCCTCACAGACAAAGGATTTCAAGTCTAGCGTGCTAACCACTTAGCTAGTTTAAGGTACCCAACCATAATTCGTACAAAAGGTGAAAATTTACACTGGACTTGACGAATAAGTCAAAAATAGATGGCTAGGCCATCAGACTCATGTTGACTGAGACTGCCTTTCAGCAAGCGACAATACTGAAAATTACGCATGCCAATACAAATTAGAACGGTGATTTTCCGCTTTCGTTAGTTTCCGCATCCCGTTTCCAGAACCTTTAAATAGTCATTGAAGGGATTTCGGGCATCAAAAAGAGATGCTATTCGAGGACAAGTTTTTGGGCAAAAATAATTTATCCACGAGTTGCGTAATTTAATCAAAATCCCTGGGGGGGGGGGGGGGGTGGCAAGTTGGAGCCAATCTTCCCAAGTCAAGTGAAAATAACAGTGAAAAATGATCTGTTTCTGTGGATGCTTGAATTGAATAATGTAGGCCTATCTTAGCTTTGATAAGATTTTTGAAGACACTACACTTCGGCTAGGGGAGGGGGGGGGGGGGGGGTGCAATTCCCCCTCTTCCACCCCATAGCAAATTGCGCCCCTAGTCCAAACGAGCAAAACCGTTCTAAAAATAACCAGTGGAAAAAATTCACCCGATATAACACAAAATTATTAAACATGAAAAATATGCATGATGTCGAACGATAACAGTTTCAGATGAAAAAAAAATGTAATATTAAACAAACTTAAATCATTATTTCAAGTTCTTAACATATTTCTCCTCCTTTCCGTTGAAAGTAATACATAAATTCAGTACATAGTACGTCATACCGCCGTTCATACTAATGAGCATTTAGTAAACACTGGTGGCCCAGGAAAAAACGTTCCAGTGGAAATTCTTGGGCTATGTGTTAGAAAACAACTGGCACTTATTCCAATTTCAAAATATACAGACCCAAGATACCAACAATGAGCATTCAGTCATAACCGTCTTTGTTGAACGTCACCCCCTTTTGATGAACTTACGTACAAGGTGGTTGATTATTTTATTATATACTGCGATGTTGTCCCTGGAGGTATTATTTTTTTTTTCTGATAATACTTTCATGCATGATGCTTATTTTACTCATCGAACAAATTCTTTCTACATGGCGGACATTTCAGTTTTCTTAAAAATAGTTGTCTTATTTTCATCCGTTTTGTTTTATAGTCCCGTTTCCAGTCTATTCACAGAATACACATATACGTGGTCATGGCCAAATTACCACGAGTAGTAGCCTATGAAGTAGTTAACAGTACCAAGAATTTTAGTGAAAAAATAAAAAACAAAAAAATCGTAACAGACTTTCAAATCTTATTACTCTGTGAATAAGTTTGTAGCAACCAAAATTCTGGGCGGAATTCCTTCAATCAAGCAATTTAATCGGTATGGGGAAAGGATATATCTGAGTTTGAGTTAAGACCATTGAAACAACAGTCTGAGTTCATCATAGCTTAAGAAATGGAAACTATACACATACTTAAAGTAAACTTTTATGAAAAATATAAAGTAATGATTAAATATTTTAAATTAATTTAAGTAGTTTAAGCTTAAATTATGCAGTTATATAAAAATTAAAGCAAAAACTAAATAGAAATAAAAATTTTAAGTGACGTCGGCCTTCAACTCCAATTTGGCGTTTTTCTTAGACTTTAAAAAAAGGCTTATCATAGCTCGATTGATTAAGTTACAGCCGACATGGCGTAACAAGGTTTTTCAGTGGGGAGTGGGGATGTTTAAAATTATTTTACACCTGTTTTCAGGAAGTTTGTTTATTTCAGAGACACTTCTAAAGATTCGTCAGTTCTGTACCCTAACCCCTTTAGATACACTCCTATTAGTATTAAAGAGCAAATTTCCATTGCAGTTTATTAACATTAATATTTTTTTCAATCCGGCGTAAAGGGATGCATCTTCTAACCATCCTAGAGTTTTACTAACAACTTTTGAAACACAGGATTGACCACGGAATTTAGAAAATGGAAATTGTAAAAAAAAGAAAAGAAAAAGGCATGTAAAACTTCAGAGGAAGTACAAGATACATTACAAACTCGCAAAATATGTAAGTCATTTATAATTTATTTTTTTTTAATGTTGGATCGTGCTTCTTTTTTTTCAAATATATTTTCTTTTTGTGGCGAAATATTTAAAGTTTACTCGCACATTTGTAATTGGCACATGTCCCCCATCCCTAGTTTTTAGGCATCTGACATTAAATTCCTTTTATTATATATTTTACACTCCTGGGGTATACCTTGCCCCCCCCCCCAGATTATGAGGTCTAAAACCGCTAATGAATATAACAACAAATACTTATCGGGCAAATTGTTAACTGAAACGCGATGCACAAGGCGGATAAAAATATCAACCACATCCCATATTAACCAAATTTGCAAATCTCTGGAGTTGTGCCAGATTTCCCGTTTTTGTTCCATTTTGTATTCGGCATATGATCTTACAGTTTCTCCATTTTTGATAAGATTAAATTTTTGGTTACACATGACGTCCCTTATTCAGAATTCCCCGAACTAGCAGAGGTAACTTATCCGACCAATAACCCAGACTGTTTAAAGTAGCTCTCTTCCTAAACCCTGACGCCAAGTACGTCTCGCGAAACGCTTAGGAATCTTCGTATGCTCAAACACACTCCCATGTCCGGACACCGTTCACCAGAAGTTCAACAAGAAAGAACAAAAGTGACCCATTCATAGCGACAAGTTGGGGTTATATTTGCTTATAAGTTACTTTAAAGCCTAAAAGCGGTATTTGGGAGATGAATTGCTAAAAATTTGATGGTTAAAAACTACGCATTATACTCAAGTATGGCTGCACAGAAGCGTCAAGACGTTTTAAAAGTTACACAATTAAAATTCCCGAATTACATTCAGGTGTGGTTGCACAGAAGTGTTACGACATTGCAAGAATTGCACAGTTAAAAAACATGAATTATCTTCAAGTGTGGCCTCTCAGCAGTGTTAATACATTGCAAGAGTTCTAGTTAAAAAACAAGAATTACCTTCAAGCATGGCTGCACAAAAGAGTTGTGTTAAAAAACATGAATTATCTTTAATTGTGGCCACTCGGCAGTTTTAATACATTGCAAGAGTTCCAGTTAAAAACAAGAATTACCTTCAAGTGTGGCCGCACAGAAGAGTTGAGACATCACAAGAGTTGCATAGTTAAAAAAACACGAATTATCTTCAATTGTGGCCACTCGGCAGTTTTAACACATTGCAAGAGTTCCAGTTAAAAAACAAGAATTACCTTCAAGTGTGGCTGCACAGAAGAGTTGAGACATTACAAGAGTTACATAGTTAAAAAAACACGAATTCTCTTCAAGTGTGGCCACTCAGCAGTGTTAATACATTGCAAGAGTTCCAGTTAAAAAAAACAAGAAATACCTCCAAGTGTGGCTGCACAAAAGAGTTGAGACATTACAAGAGTTGCATAGTTGAAAAACAAGAATTACATTCAAGTTTGGCTGCATAGAAGAGTTGGGACATTAAACTTTACATAGCAATATAGCACGAACATCTTCAAGTGCGGTTGCTAAGTTTTAAGACGTTGCAACAGTTGCATAATTAAAAACACAAATTACCTTCAAGTGCGGCTGCACAGAAGCGTTAAGACGTTGCAAGAGTTGTATAGTAGGAACACTGGCACAGAATACGATGAGACGAACATCACGATTGCCTTTGAGAATTAAACCTTTAGCAAGTCGGCCAACTCTCATAACACCCTTGAGAATCCTATTAGATGCTTGAGGTTTCTCCTTCTTTTCTCCACTGCAATGAAAAGAATTTTTTTTTCCATTTTTGGTTTATAGCACCATAAGTTTAATAAAAAAAAGGTTCCAAAGAATCAAGAACTGAACTGTTTGGACAAAAAAATTTGATGACACCTCTTCAACAATCTGAAACACCAAAATCTTTAGACAAAAAAGGAAACTCAAGAAACTATTACACCACACCGCTTGCCTTCTGACATAGTTTGAGTATATTTTTTAATTCTGATTTGACAGATCAAATTTTTTCTTAGAATCGAAATTAAAAACAAGAAGTATACGTTAATGGGAGAAGGGAAGATGACACTGTATATCATACCTCCACAAAGAAGGTAAAGCCACTACCTCCACACGGAAAGGGCGAGAATACTCCCCCCTGAAATTAACCATGAAGACCCCCTGAAACAATCGAAAATTAGCAGTTAAAAAATGTGTCTTTTTTTCAATATTGACCCCCTATTTCCGCCATCCGAATTATTTCAAAAAATTTCCAGTAAAATTTTTAGAAACATAAACATTTTATTTCTTACCAACCAGGCATTAAGTATGATCACCTGAGACAATCGAGAAATAGCAGTTAAAAAATTTGTCTTTTTTTCAATATTGACCCCCCCCCCTGTTTCCGCCATCTGAATTATTGCAAAAAAATCCAGTAAAATTATATAAACATAAACGTTTGATTTCTTACTACCAGGCATTAAGTATGATCCCCTGAAAAAATCGAGATTTAGTACCTAGGAAAATTGTCTTTTTTACAATTTTGACTTCCTGTTCCACAGTCCCAATTACTGCAAACAATTTTCGGTACAATTATATAAACAAAAATCTTTTTATTTCTTTACTACCATACTACCAAACACTAAGCATGCATTGCTTCATAATTTCAATTTAATCAGCAGTCTTTAACCCCACTAAAATTGAAAGGGATATCGAAAGGGATTGCAAATGGATGCAGAATAATTGAGAAAAATACTAATAAAATTCTGGCAATCAACGTACTCTTTTTTTTCTGTCTCAAGTCCTGGAAGAGATTCCTTTTCGGTTTTTGGCTTATCAGCCTTTGATGCAGCCACAGCTTCAGTCTTTGGCGCAGCAGTTACCTCAGTCTTTGGTGTAGCAGCCGCCTCAGTCTTTGGTGTAGCAGCCGCCTCAGCCTTTGCCTTCGCCTCATCTTCTGTAGTAAACTGATCTGAGACTAATTTCAAAGCCTTTTCAATCATAGTAACTGTCTTTTGCATATACTCCATTTCTTTCTCCTAGGAAAAGGAACAACATTAAAAAAAGATTCAAGATTCATTTATAAAAAAAAAACAGCTTTCATAGTATTAGCAAGAGCCTCAACTAAATAACGCTATCTCTTAGAACATAAAAAGGAAAAAAAACTTATGCACTTGTATAAAACGGAATAAAAGAATTGCTGAATCGACTCGTTCTGCATCTTATTGGCTTGAACTTGTTCGGGTGTCTGACTTGTTCGTGTGGCTTTGAGGGCAATAAGAGGATGCAACAACGTATTGTGTTTTTCACTAGCGAGGAGCGACTGTCCAAACTTGCAAATGAGATAGAATCTCCGTCCTCTCGGCGTTGGTATTCAACGTTGCAATTGCAGTTACATACGTGTCATATTTAGGGCCAAGTATGTTTTTTGTCGCACGTTTTTCAACAGCCTCGAGACCGTTACTTAAGTAGTCAATGTTGTGCACATGTGGTCCCGTAACAGGGCACGCGTAGTCTAGCAAGGGCCATACATAGTAGATATAGGGTAATCGTAACTGATTCATTGAGACCTAGTCGTCGGAATGCAGTCAGTGAGCGCAAAGCGTAGTTGTCTTTCTTCACAAGGTTAGAAACATGGTAGCTCGAAGAACAGTTTGTACTGAAAGTCACACCAAGAATAATTACAGTTGAAGTGGTAGGGAACCAGGGTTCAGGACAAGCCGTCCCTTTTACGCGGATTAAAACGCAACACTTTTGTTTTATTGACGTTAATTTGAAGTCCATTATTCCTGCACTGATCAGTGAAACTGTCTTTCAATTCACCTTGGAACTGGGGTATTTCTTGGGATTTATCCTTGAGAAATTTGAGCAAGGCGGAGAGATCATCGACGTATTCAAAGCGTTCATCAAAGTCAACGAGAACATTGTTGATCATAGCCAAGAACAGTAAGGCAGTCAGCTTGGTACCTTGGGGAGCACCACACGTTATTTCAGCCCATTCAGAGTTGAGATCTCCGGCAAAAAGCCCAAATACACACTGGTGACAGATTTTGGGGAAATCAATTATCAACAGCAGATTAAAGGTGTTCTAATACTTTTAAAGAAGGTGCATAAAAAGTCAAACTTATTTTAATTTTTCTATTTTTCGAATTTAGTTAAGGTAAAAAAGCTTTCTTTTTTTTCTTGCAGAATACTTTATCTGTTTTCCATTTGTTTTTTTTTTCTTGTAGCATACTTTATCTCTTTTCCGAATTCAGTTAAGGTAAAAGCTTTCTCCTTTCTTTCTTTTTTCCTTGCCGCATATTTTATGGAATACATCTTTACTTACTTGTAGTGACAGTAGTCCCAGAAGTTTTCTGCCTCAAAGGTATCTGAAATTCAGATATTACGTGGGAATTTACTTAACTGTAGGATTCCGAGGCCCACGACGGCAGGGATTGCAGAGTCAATCACTGACCCTCACACCAAACCAAAGAATTTGATAAATCTGGAATCAAGCCCTCGTCCCAAAGGACATAGAATTACAAGCTCAGCGTGCCATCCACTCGACTTGGGTGGTCCATCCAGTGCACACGACGTATTTGTACATCCTGTTACATAGAGGAAGAGTGCCTCATCCTTAACTAGGATTCTTCTAGTCGTCGGAAGTGACGTAGCTACGAACCAAAGAATATGGGCAACTTATACGAGTGAGATCTGGTGCTAGTGACGACAACAAAACCACCAGGGTCATCTAGCGTTTGGGCATCTCTTGCCATTTTTCAAACTTTGTAATTGTCGTTTTCTCCGAAACTGAGATCAGACAGTTATTACTACACTAATTTTACCAATTACTCTAATTAAATAATTTTTCTTGTTACTCTGAAAAAGACGCAAAGAAACGCTAGACGGTGTTGATGGGTTTTTTCTTGCAGTCCACTCACGGCTTATAGCTTTCTCATAGTCAGAATACGAACAAGGAACAAAAGGTAATAGTAGCTACAGCGACGGACATCTCATCTCCTTTGAATTTCTTCCTTTATCTTCTTACTTGGAATTTCTTTCAAGAGAAAGTAGCTAAATTCATTGCAATCCAACATGTTGCGTCCTCTAGATTAAATTCAATTCTAGTTTGAATCCAGATAGTATTTAAAACAGTACTTATTTTCACAGCCAGTTTGTGTGACTTTAAGACTTTTAATATCCAAACCTAACTCCTAAATGTGTTTTATTTGTATGACTGAAGTAAGTAAAGATGAATTCGTTCAGCTTTCAGATTTGACGTTTTTTTTTACTACTATTACTACTACTAACAACTCACCGCAGCACCAAGCCGTCTGAAGCCAACAGAGTAACGCACGCTCCTCCCCCATCCCTACCTATTCAAAGCCTCCCTTTTTACACCCTCGCAGGAAGTTCCTATTTCCTTTTAAACCTTCCTTTATGACGTCCTCCCACCCCAGACGAGGACGGCCTGCTTTCCATTCAGCCCTAGACGGTTGGCCGAAAAGGACAATCTGCGGCAATCTGTCATCCTTCATCCGCCCAACGTGCCCTAGCCACCTCAACCTTTCTTTCATTACAACCCTTGAGAGCGGTATTAAACCACATTTTTCGTACAGCCTACAGTTTGAAATACAGTCAGTCACCCGGGTACCCAGAACAATCCGTAGGTAATTTCTCTGGAAAACATATAGCAAATCTTCATCCACTTTACGGTACACCCATGCTTCAGAGCCATATTTGACACTGTCATCACTGTAGCTTCTAATATTCTAATCTTGGTTGGCAGACTTATCTTCCTATTCTTTCCAACTTTTTTAACTGTGAAAAAAAAAATACCCTGAGTCTATGCTATTCTACTTTTAACATCTTCACTGTTCCCACCGTCTTTACTAATAATACTACCAAGGTAAGTGAAGCTGCCCACCTGATCAATCTTTTCGTTACCCAACGTCACCTTTTTATCTTCACTTATTCCTAGCCTTTGTGACTTAGTCTCTTAACATTAACTATCAGTCACGCGTCAACTCAAAATCAATTCCATCTTTCATCCTTTAATTCTATGACTATCTACATTAGTACTGCCCTAGGAATAACATATGGACGGACGGATGATAGATAGACTTATCTATTGATCATTGAAATGAAATTATTTTTATACAATCCTTAAAAGGGCTTATCCCAGATTTACTTCTCAATCACTCGGACTATTTGTCTTGGCTTTTTCTACAATTAGCCATGTCTTGATGCCTGCAAAATACTTGATTTTTATTCAACTCGCAAAATCTCTAAATTCATTTTGCTCACACTTTCATCTAGGATGCTTTAATCATCAGCATAATCTATGTCCAGGAGAGTTTTTCTCCCAATTTGATTCCGTGGGTCCATCAAAATAATCCATATAAAGGGAGAAGGAACACAACCCTCCTTAACTCTTGATTTACTACGAAACCAACTGCTAACTCGCAAAACATCTAAAAGTACATTCATTTTACTCAAACTTTCATCAAGGATGCTTAAATCATCAGCATAAAGTAAGTCCAGGAGAGTATTTCCTCCCTATTTTATTCCGTGTTCTCCCATTGCCTTTCATCAGAGCCATATTTGACCACTGTCATCACTGTAGCTTCTAATATTCTAATCTTGGTTTGCAGACTTATCTTCCTTTTCTTCCAGACTTTTTTTTAACTGTGAAAAAACACCCTGAGCCTTGGCTATTCTATATTTAACATCTTCACTGCTCCCACCATCTTTACTAATAATACTACCAAGGTAAGTGAAGCTGCCCACCTGATCAATCTTTTCATTACCCAACGTCACCTTTTCATCTTCACTTTTTCCTAGCCTCATTGACTTTGTCTTCTTAATATTAATTTTCAAACCTATTCTAGCACCCTGAACTCGAAAAACATCTAAAATTACATTCATTTTACTCAAACTTTCATCAAGGATGCTTAAATCATCAGCATAAACTAAGTCCAGGAGAGTATTTCCTCCCTATTTTATTCCGTGTTCTCCCATTGCCTTCCATGTGCTCCTTAAGACAAAGTTCATCAAAATGATCCATATAAAGGGGGATAGAACACAACCCTGCTTAACTCCTGATCTAATACAAAACCAGCTGCTAACCTCATTTCCTACCTTAACTACACCAGTGTTATTCTCGCACATAGCACTAATCGCTTTAATGAATTTGTCTGGTATACCATACAAGGATAAGACCTTTGCTAATTATTGTACACGACCCTCCTCTCTATTAACCATAAAGCTTTTTCATCAATATTCCTAGCTGCAGTCCTAACTTTCTTCCTAAGACACCATCAGAAACTTCATAAATTGTTTTTCTAAAAATTATTCCAACCATCTTCAACATTGTCAAATTTAAACTCTCAAGTTTAGTATTCAACTGTTCCTGGAAATTCTCTATCAAATTCTCATTCTGGAGTCTACCAACATCATAACTTCCCGGGAGGTAGTTACCCTTCCGAAATTTCAGCTTTAAATTAACCATAGACACTACTAGATGGTGATCTTTACTTTTAACATCAATAACAGCACTCTTATATACCCTAGTATATTGTATTGATCCTGCCAGTCTTCGGTTTACTATAACATAATCAATAAGATTTGCTGTATTACCATCACGTGAATACCATGTTAACTTATCGGCCATCTTATGACCAAACACCGTATTGGTTATAACTAGATTGTTATACCTACAAAATTGCAAAAGTCTGTAGCCATCACTGTTTTCTTTTCCTATAACCAAATTTACCTAGGCTAGGATATCATCTATCCCTATTTCTACCGACCTGGGCGTTAAAATCTAGTAAAGACATCACATTTCTACCTGCGACCCTGTCCCAGGTAGAAATTTCCTTCTGCAACTGTAAGTAAAATTCTTCTGAGTCACTAATATCTCCGTCAGTCGGTTCTACAGGGGCATATACTACAAAAACTGATACCCTGAACTTTCAAGTCATAAAATGAGCAATTAGTATTCTATTATTAATACCTTCCCAGCCTAAACAACACATAGCAGCTCCCTTATTGATCATGGGCCCTACTCCATAGGTCAATTTTATTCATAAGTAGAGGTTAAAAAAAAATTGGAAAAAAAATCAGTAGAGGCATATTATATTTCAAGCCCCTATGCATCACAAGAGGATCCTTTCAACCCGTACCTCACTCTCAAGATTTCCGCAATTCTTCCCAAAATTACATATACATATTTCCACATACTTCGCCTACTCGTGACTTTTATTTAAGTTGATTGATCCCCCATTGAATATTCTCCCCTCACGTAAAATAAAAATCCTGCGAACTTTCATGACATGTTTCCGATTTCTACTGACACTTTTGTTATATTAACCTGAAGAGTATAATAGTGAAAAAATGGAGCTAGTGTTGACAAAAAAAAAAAAAAAAAAAAAAAAAAAAAAAAAAAAAAAAAAAAAAAAAAAAAAAAAAAAAAAAAAAAAAAAAACTTCCAACCCCATCTAGCATTGGGCGACGCTTGGTATTTTCAAGCTCCGTAGTCATTTTACTGGCTGAAATTAGACGCTTATTAATACCCTAATTTTACCAATTACACTAATTATTCTTATTATTACACTAAGAAATGGCAGGTGTCACCAAACGCTAGATAACGTCGACAGTTTTTTTTGTCGACACTAGTGCCAGTTTCCACTCTTACAAATTACCCATACTCTTTGTATTAATACACTGATGTGACATACTATTCTGTTATTTTACACACAATTAAGTTCATTGACATCGATGACCTTCTAGAATCCTGTCAGGGCGATTTCAATTATGTTATACAACTTATTTAATTTCAGGTGTTTATAATTTTTTTTGTCCTGCATTTCAAAAAAAATAGTTGACATAGCTGTCGCTCAGCATTCTCAGACTTAACTTAACTCAATAATTCGAGGCCTTATCAGCCTTAGGCTATAGTTAGCAATGATAGCTGGAATGGAACCAGAAGTTTTAAGGAAAAATCATATAAATAAGAAAAGGATTTTAGAAAAGAAAGGGTAAGCTAACCCTTAAACTTAAGTTGGCTTCAAAAGGTAAGTTAAAACATAAGTTAGCGATTTTTAAAATACTCGCTGTTAGTTTAAGGGATAAAACATTTCCAATGAAGACTGAACAAGATAACAACAGCGATAGCTCGGAAACCACTATCAGGCTGGCTTATAGCATATAACGTCATTTGCTAAATCGACCAGGCAATTATCTTTCAAGAAAATTTTAGGTTTTCATCTAAAATTGTAACTTTTTCATTCCTTATAATTAGTTATAAATTCTTTTTAACTACATTGGAATTTCGATTTCGTAAACTGGTCTATCGCAGGATTTAGAGGACATATTGTGAGCATACTAGATAAAACCGAAAATTTATGAGCACAAACTAACCTCTGGAAAGAGTGACTGATGCTTAGCATTGACATGCCTGTCATCATAGGACTGTGGAAAAACAGGTGGCATACCAACCATACCCATCGGCGGCATCATACCCATTGGAGGACGCCCCATTCCAGGTGGCATACGAGGTCCCACTCTAAAACCAGGACCATACTGGCGGCACCATTCCATGTATTCTATGTAGTTAACTTCATCTTCATGACGTCGAAACTGGTCCCACATTGCTCCTTCGTCTTCTTGCATATTGGCAACCCTGGAATAATTATTCAAATTCAAACACTGATTCTAAAAGACTTCTACAATTTTCATAACACTTGAGTGCTCCTCTGGAAAAAAGATGTATTTTGATAGCAATATATTTTTTTATTCTTTGGTAAATACAGAAGGTGATAACAAAGAAGAAATAAATTTATTAAAAAAAAAAAAAAAAAAAACAAATTTTATACAAAACGTATAAAATACATATAAGTTGTAACATGAATAGCTTTTTTTGGAATAATGAAATTGTTAGTGCAGAAAAAAGATTATCATAATTTCGTTCTCCAGTTGTTAATTTTAGTCTGTGAGTAAAACTGAGACGCATGAGATATATATACATCTTCACCGAACTGGTGCAACACATACCTCCCCAAAACTTAACTTGTATGTCGTGGGGTAAAGTAAAACACTTTGGGAAAAATTGTGATAAATAGTTCAATTACTCGGAGAGAAAATATTAATCAGTAAGTTTTTCTGGGTCCATTCTAAAATACTTGGGTTAATCTTTGCTGTTACATATCTAGTTATTTCTTTTAATGTAGTTTATTAAATATTGTCCGTGTGTAGTATGTAGGGGTACGGAGGGAGGGGGGGGGGGTAAGTCCAGAACCCAGTCAGGGTTTGTTTAAGCGTCCTAGAATAGACTTATACTAACGACAACACTAATTATTTGCCCCTTCCCTATTAGAAACTTGGGGCCTGAAAGTGTCATTTTTAATCCCCGGGGAAGAATTTAAAAAATGTTGGGGATCAATTTTTTTACCCCCCTCCCCCCCCCCCCCAAGGAATCAAACTTTTTGTCTGAATAAGGAATTTGCCGTATTTCACAGTAAAAATCCATCACAAACATATACCAATTCTTGTTTTCTTGAAAGGAAATCGATTGTTTTCTTACCCTCCATAAAAACATAACTAGAAGTAAGAATCATATACTTACATTTCTTCTCTGCGTTTTCTCATGGCCTCTTCCTTGAGTCTCTGGCGACGTTCTCTTTCGGACTCAGCCTTTTGGCGACGAGACGATGGTTTCATTTCAACACTCAAAGTTGGATCAACCTGAAGTAATAATAAATATAGTCATAAAAGGATCCTATAGACTGACCAATAATGCAATCTGGGTAAGGCATGGGTTAACTCGTGTTACTGGCCCCACCTGCAGAGCTCCCGTGTAGTAGATCCCGTTAAGTACCGGTCCAGTTTCTAGGGCTATAATATATTAGAAACATTTACATGACTAGAACACGTACTACGGATGAAGAATGACATATTATCAGAGATGATCCTTTTCTAACAACCATCTAGGGCCCAAAAAAAGCAGATCGCCCCCGAATGAGGTTGGAGGCCGTAAGGAAAGATTTATGGGAAACTGGATTTTTTGGGAGACTATAAAGAGGGAGGCACTGAATACATTGGAATAGAGGAGCGCGCGTAACTGCGTCGGCCTCAGGTGGCTTGGTGCTGCAGCGAGTGGTTAGTAATAGTTCAGAACTTTACTACCAAGTGTCAAACTGAATCTTTTTGATGGTCGGTTTTTCTTTCAAAACTGGTTGGTAAGCTAGAGCTTAGTCACATAATTATTTTAAAATGAAGGACACTAGAACTAACACTGAGGCTGCGGTGCGGAAGGCAATTGTCCTGAATGATAATTGTTATTACTTTTACAATAATATTAACTAATAAATAATTTATATAATTATTTTGTTATTACGTTCCACTGCACCAGATAATGAAACAACATGTTCAATGTTTTGTATTACAAATACAAAAAAAATTCAACTGTTAATAACTTTTGCTTAATTTAATGGCAATTTTAGGATTAAATTAATAACAAACAATTAATTAGAGCCAATGATAACAAGAGAGTTACTGTATTTTTCACTTTATTATAGCGCTGAGCTTTTGCTTTTAAGTGGCTGGACGAACTTTAATTTTTAGTTAGTAAAATATCCATATGTAAGTACAGAATGATATTAGTACTGGACGCGTAACCCTAAATTGCAAAAGAACTACTAGTATGGAAATAATTCCCGTGGAGAGGTAGGGGATATATTGCAGAAAAGGTTTGTACTGGGATAGTTGTATTGACTTGCAAGGAATTTGATATAAGAATTATAAATTCAAACATCATTAATTCAGGTTAAGGGCTATATCTGAATATTATTGGGCCAAATAATTTGACAATGTACGTGTTTCAGACATCTTAAAATAGGTTTTAAAAACAGGGGGATATGGCGCGCCCACCTTTGGGTTGTGCCCCGATTGTACCAGTTTACGTATACTATAAAGCTATGTTGTACCTGGAGTTTTAGTCTGTTGTGTGGGTTGACCCTACAGCTGTTAATTACCTAATTCTCAAGGTTAGTAGTAACTGATCGTATATTTACGACGCCATGAATCTTGCCATAAAGAAAACATTCAATTACCTTTTTCGCCTAAAGGGATTCGAGAAAAAAAATTGACGACTTTAGGATCGATCCTGTTCAGTTTTCTGGTACTTCTAATTAGGTTAGGTAAAACACATGGAAAAAGTCGATTCTATTAAGTCAAAAATTCTCGACAAGTCTGAAAGTTTAAAGAAAACTGCATAAAACAATAAATTTTTGGTTCTGGTTTTTAATACATCAATCACCCGGTGATGTCCACGGTTAATCCGATATCTTTTGCACAAGATTATGTGCTTGAATATAAAAAACTATTTTGCACGAATTAAGACAAAAGGCTTCTAAAAAAGCTATGATTAATTCAAAAGTCAAAATTATTCGTATTAATCAAATATTTAAGGAATGTAAAAAAAAAAAAAAAAAAAAAAAAAAAAAAAAAATTTATAGAAAGCAGTTGTCACTTTTATCTTAGTCCTTAAAAGAATTAACTAATAATTTTTTTTTTCATTTTTAGAATGTCCTCACAAACGTTCTATACTAAAAGTAAAACAAGTGATTTAAATTAAATCCTAAAAAAAGGTTCTCAAGTTAAAAATAGTACAAAAATAACAGTATAAAAATGTAATACCATAAAGTAATACTTAATAATAATATAAATAATAATTACATATATATATATATATATATATATATATATATATATATATATATATATATATATATATATATATATATATATAATATATATATATATATATATATATATATATATATATAGGGTAAGACACCCAGTAGTTGGCCACCTGCCTATTCTCAGACAGACTCTTTTATACTATTTTAATAACCAATTTACAATGAGCCGTTTGTATGTCCGAGTTTAGGCAGAATTGTCACTTGTTAGTAAATTCAAAAATAGGAGGCGCTGTACAAGTGAAACTATTTGAATTAGTAACCTACTTGTTCAGAAATTCTTCAGAAATTTTTTGATACAAAAATTAAGTTTCTAGGTGGTATAATACAGTAATTAGAGTAGTTTAAATGTCAAAAAGTTTTCAAAGTGATTAAAGTGTCCGACTACTGGGTGTCTTACCCTATATATATATATATATATATATATATATATATATATATATATATATATATATATATATATATATATATATATATATATATATATATATGACTTGCAGTAGGCATCAAGTCTAGACAGGTGCATTTCCAAAAACTAACACACAAGTATTTGTCCAATAAGAGAGTTATACTTAACTCTCTTATTAAGTTATACTTAATTCTCAATTCTACCATTGAAACATTTGCCTCTCAATTGCTCGGACTATCTGTCTTGCCTTTTTCTACAATTAGCCAGGTCTTGATACCTACTGCAAAATACCTGATTTTCAATTCAAAATCAACAGACTCGGTCTCGGCCAAAATTGCTGCCTGGGCACACGCATAGAGAACTAGTATATATATATATACATATATATATATATATATATATATATATATATATATATATATATATATATATATATATATTATATATATATATATATATATATATATATATATATATATATATATTATATATTATATATATATATATATATATATATATATATATATATATATATATATATATATTATATATATATATATATATATATATATATATATATATATATATATATATATATATATATAATAAAATAATAATAAAAAAGTGATAGTATAAAAAAAAGTTTCATAAGAATAGCTCACATTCCGCTATTCAAAACGTACCATGTTCCTAATTCCAAAAGCAGAATACATAGCAGGTATGCTTACCTTCTTCTTGTAAGCCAAACGATGGCGACGCCCTTTCATATGCATATCCTTGGCGTTAGGATCGGTGAAGCGACAATCACATAACTTGCAATGATAGTTGACAACGCGTCCGTCGTCCGTCTTCACTTCTTCCACAAATTCTTGTCCTATAGGTTGAACATTCTTTTCTTCTTCAAGAATACGAACAGCATTAGCAACTTCACTGGCTACTTTGTCATCTTTAACAGCATCAGCTGCAGGAGTGGCATCTTTGACAGCAGCAGGTGCGGCGGCAGTCGAAGCTCCTTTGCCAGCTGGAAAACAAGTTACGTAGATAAGTAATCGGATTAACGACGCATATTGACTGCTAGGGTCCCTGCATAGGCCCTGCAGTGCGTTACAACGGCCGGGATCGATCTCTGGGTCTCGTATTACTGAAGTCAAACCCACTGTCAGCTGAAGTCATCAAACTATCAGCTGAAGTCAAACCCACTGCGCCACCACAGGTCACACAATGTTATGTAAGTAAGGAATCGGATTAACGACGCTTCTTGACTAATAAGGTCCTGCGTTAGCCCTGCGATTGTCGCTACAGTAGGGTCGATCTCTGGGCCCCGTTTTACCAGGATAAAGTCAAACCCAATCAACCAGACCAGGAAAACAGGTTATTTTTACGAAATGATTTGAAACTTATGCTCATTTTGCAATACTTAGAGGTCATCTACCATTAATTATTTTCGCAACAAATTGAACAGGAGGCAGCAAAAAAATCGAAGATTTGAGCCGCGTTTTCAGGCTCAGCGGGTTCGAACACGGATTGTTCTCGTCTAGTTTCAAGTTTCTAGTTTTTCGTCTAGTTTCAGCGGGTTCGAAGTTTTAACCCCGTGTTTGATGCACTGATGCACAACACTTGATGCACTAGACGAGAACAACCCGTGTTCGAACCCGCTGAGCCGTGAACAACTCGTCTTCGAACACGGGTTGTTCTCGTCTAGTGCATCAAGCGTTGTGCATCAGTGCATCTAGTGCATCAAACATGGGGTTGAAACTTCGAACCCGCTGAAACTAGACGAAAAACTAGAAACTTGAAACTAGACGAGAACATCCCGTGTTCGAACCCGCTGAGCCTGAAAACGCGGCTTTGGCTTCGTCCCTTTGCGGCGTGGCACCCCTCACCCTTCATTAAAATAAATTAAGTGCCAGTGAAATGTCTTAATTCTCAGGCTAATTTTCACATCACCAATGTAGGACACTACCAATCAATTCAAAGTATTGATATATATAATTAAACTACAGGCAGTGGGCTTATGACGGCGGCAGCTTCCCTTAAATCTTGGATATGTCTAGACAGGATTTGAAAACGATCAGAAATTAACTTAAAAAAAAGCAACAAGTTATATTTATTTAAATAAAAGCAAGGAACGACACTTAAACTGAAAACAAAAAGAAATTGTTCTGTAAACGAGGGGTGTCGCCCCCTCCTGTTCTCCCTTACAGTAAATAAGTCACCCTAAAACACCTTTTCTTCAAAGACAGGCACACTAGACTACATTTGAGCGACTTGTTGAACAGAGCACAAAACAATATCTTCCTTTACTTTTCCTTTTTGTTATTAGGCTATTTTATCCACTTTGTTCTTACTCACTAATTTGATGTTGTTGATAAAATATATTGGTCAGTAAAATCTCGTGCACCTTTAAACCCTTTTGTGAATTTTCATCTTAACTTCTTTTGCTTGAGAACTGTAACTGTCAATCCTCGGATAAACTTAAGGATTACAATTCACACTCAAGTGTTTTTCTCCTAAATACAAAATTTGCAAACTTGGATATTTTCATTTTAAACAGTGTCCCATTGCACAAGTAAAATAGAACTAATTTAAGTGACATCTACCTTTCAGGACAAAGGGCAATATAGTTAAGTCACAAAGGACGATCAAAGCGGTTTTTATAGTTTAAAATTTAATAATTTGGCTATTTTCACCTCCAACAGTAACCGATTGCACAAGTAAACTAGAATTAATTTAACAGACATCTACATACCAATACAAAGGGCAATACAGTTACGCCACAAAGGGCGCTCAAAGCGGTTTTTTATGGTTAAAAAAAAAAAAAAAATGGATTTTTTCACCTCCAACAGTAACCGATTGCACAAGTAAACTAGAATTAATTTAACAGACATCTACATACCAATACAAAGGGCAATACAGTTACGCCACAAAGGGCACTCAAAGCGGTTTTTTATGGTTAAAAAAAAAAGAAAAAAAAAAGGATTTTTTCACCTCTAACAGTAACCGATTGCACAAGTAAACTAAAATTAATTAAACAGATACCCGCCTTTCAGCACAAATGGCAACATAATTCAGTACCCTCCCGTTTAATATAATTTTATTTTGATTTTAAACAACGAACAATCGCCCAGACATTACACTATTGCTTAGATTAAGGGGGTTCCGATGTATACCCATAGCTTTCAAACGTTCCGCAATTAACCCATCAAGTTCTAATTCGAGCATTAGTCAAGAAATGTTGTATTTCCCAGAAAAAAAAATATATATATACATACAAATATTAGATTTTTTTTACCATGAATTTTACATGCCGTGGATTTTTCACAAGAATGCTTTACAAATATAAATGAT
Organism: Artemia sinica; assembly: GCA_027921565.1. Classification (NCBI taxonomy): domain Eukaryota; kingdom Metazoa; phylum Arthropoda; class Branchiopoda; order Anostraca; family Artemiidae; genus Artemia; species Artemia sinica. The sequence goes on from CM051256.1 coordinate 38,405,929, forward strand.
CATAATTACGTTTTATTATCTTCACACTCAAATAGCAGATAACAACAAATATAGGCACTAAAAAGTCTGCCAACATTGCAGTCATTTCTCCACTTACTTTAATACAGATAAAATCTTACTTACTTTGATACACAAAAGTGACTGTCTGTCACTTTTGTTATCCTTTCTTTTTACCTTTACCCTATGTCCTCCCGATTCAACCATCTCACCTCAATAAGATCATTTGCCAAGTAAACCCACTAGTCTTAGGGACTATGGCTTTAAAATGTTTGACAATACCACATTTAAAGATCAATTGATATCGTACTGTACCATGTTTTCCATATTTTCATTTGAAAATATGAAAAGGTAAGGTGAATGAAGCTGAACATTAAATGTGGGGGAGGGGTTTGCCAGGCATAACAATAGGGTGAAGTTTTGAGATTTTCATCAAGAAAAGTTATAAAAGGATATTCTGGCTGGATAAGAGACTGTCTGTCACTTTTGTTATCCTTCCTTTTTACCTTTACCCTATGTCATCCCGATTCAACCATCTCACCTCGATAAGATCATTTGCCAAGTAAACTCACTAGTCTTAGGGACAGTAATGAAAAAAATAATATTGGCAATGATTATGGAACCAGAGTAAAATATACTAAGAGGATACTTACCAACGAAACTTATTTTGGGCGGAGCGGCTCTAACTGCACCAGCTGAAGAAGTAGTTAATGTCGAAGCAGCCGTCGTTGTCGTAGTTGAAACAATGCCAGTGGTGGCTGCTACAGCAGATGATGGTACAATTGCACCGCTGCTAGTAATCAACTGTGGTTCATCAGATGGTATGGGCTTACCAAGTCTTGTATGAAGTTTAACAACCTTCTGATGTTTAGCCCCTCGAATGTGGGCAGCATACGCATCTGATCCAGTGCATGCAACATCGCAGAGCTCACAGCGAAGAGCTGCAGCATTTTTGGGTACAGCAATAGCAGTTTGGCCAGCTTTTGCTAGTGCCTCTTTCTTCTTGTGCTTCTGTCCATCCAAGTGCTCTTTATAAGTCTAAAGAAACAAATTTAGAACATTATAAAAATCAACTTCACATCAGGCTCTTTTATTTATATTTACAACAAGTAGAACATTAGTACCTAATACATTGTTGCTCTGCAAAAAAAATAGTAGCTCCCAAATCTAAAATTAATAAAACCAATCACCATAATGTTTTTTTTTGCCAACAATGAGCTAACATTGAAAGTATCCTTTACTATGTAACTAAATTATGAGGATTAAATAATAATAATAAAAAAAAACAGTTTTTTCAGCTGAAAATAGGGAGCACCATTGAAACTTAAAAAGAACAAAAATTATTCCGTGCCTAAGGCGGCTGTCTACTTGTCAACACCTCGCTCTTTAAGATCAAGTTTCACTTTTTGTCAAAACTCTTTGAGCAACTACTGAAACACAGGGGCCATGAATTGGAATAAGGAGCGTTTTTAAAACACCAAAACACTTTAGCGTACTGAGCAAGGGATTGAACAGGCTACCTTCCTCATGTAAGGAATAATATCTTTCCGTTTTCTTTTAATGTTGCTCCTTACTTTCAATTGAAAAAACTTTTTTTTTTTTTCTGACCGTCTTTCAAATAACGCCAGAATAACCCCCCCCCCCCCATGCATTGAAAATTTCCTCCGTGAAATTTGTCAATATCATGAAAAATTTCTGAAAATTTTCTTGGAAAATTCCCTCCCTCTAGATAATTCATTTGAAACCCCCCTCCCCCCAAAAAATCACATATTGTCAAATAAAAAACACTATTTGTGAACAATAACTTACAGCCCTTTCCCCAGGGGCTGTGGAGGGTCGTGACCTTCCCAAAGGCATGTTATTCGACTTTTGAATTATGCTGAACCAGATTGCTATCTCAAAATTTTGACCAGACGTCTTTGAGAAAAAGAGGGCCGTGGAGAGGGGGGTGGGGGTCTAATTGCCTTTCAATCTTTTTGTTCACTTAAAGAGGGCACTAGAACTTATAATTTCCACTAGAAGAATCCCTCTCCTGATCTTGAAGGACCATCGGTTCAAAACGATCAACCCTAGGTAAACTAATAGAGCAGGCACCCATGATATTTCTTCTGGCAAAAAAAAAAAAAAAAAAAAAAAAAAAAAAAAAAAAAAAAAAAAAAAAAAAAAAAAAAAAAATATCAACATTTTTCATTTTTATAGATAGGAGCTTGAATCCTCTATAATAGGGTTTTCTGATATGCTGAATTTGATGATGTGATTTTAATTAAGATCACTTGACATTTGGGAGATACCCCACCCCCTTTCGAAAATCAAGCAGTTTCTCAGACTCGTAGCTTCTGATGGGTAACATTAAACTCAATGAATTGATATATTTAGAATCAGCATACAAATCGACTCCTTACTTACAGTTTGCTACCATGAACTGTTCAATATGCCAAAAAGTAGGAAAACAGATGCACAAGGACAGTTAAAATGAAATCTGAATTGACTAGAAGGAAACTTGAAAACAATATATCTAAAAAAAATGATGCCAAATTCAAAAAAAAACTTGGTGTTGCCATCTTTTGAAGGTGAAGTTGTCTTTGAAAATCAATAGATTGCTTATGTTTGAATTTGTATGATAAAAAAGTATCTGTTGAAGGTGAAGTTGTCTTTGGAAACCAACAGATTGTTAATGTTTGAATTTGTATGATAAAAAAAGTATCTTTTGAAGGTGAAGTTGTCTCTGGGAACCAACAGATTGTTTATGTTTGAATTTGTATGACAAAAAGTATCGTCAAACTCAACTAATTAGTTTCGCTTATCTAATTTCATGGTTCAAAGTGGAAACGCTGATGAAAATGTGAAACTGCCATAAAAACTTCATAATTTTGAGAAGAAAAAAAAACAAAAAAAAAAAAAAAAAACAAAAAAACAAGAGGAATCTTAAAAAATAAAGAACTGAATGGCAACAACATGGCCCGGAGCTGCTTTCGAAGAGTACGTGTATTTGCACAAAAATATTGAACAACTAGGATTCATAGACAAAACACTCACTTGGGGTCCAGCACAGCTAATTTTGCAAACATCACAGTACATCAACTGTTGTGGCTTTGGTGGTGGCCTTGGAGTAGAATACCCTAGTTTTTGCAACTGAGATCGATCTTGGTATGGTTTCTGGTGGCCTTGGTAAGGCTTCTTAGCAGTAGTCCACCCAGTAGTGATAGGAGCCCCAGTTTTCTTGACTTCTTGGCTCTTCTGAGCAAGAAGAGAAGTTGCAGCATTATAAAGTGCAGCCTCATAGCCACTGTACGGCTTAGGGGTAGCTGAAGCTTGAGCAGTTTGAGATGTATATGTTGCACTTGGGTTTGCTGATGCAGTAGTTGAAGAATAACTAGTTGAATAGGTCACAGAAGGTGTGGAATATGACTGACTTTTTGACTGTATTGTATTATACGATCCATAATGAGTTTTGATGGCGTTGTCGTATGCACTAGTGCTACTTACAGCTGTTACAGCAGTTCCTACAGCAGTATTGGCTGCAGCTCGTGCATATGCACTGTAGTCATATGATGGAGTTATTGAAGTCACACCTATAAGAAAATAAAGTAAAATAATTAGCCAGACCAAGAAGCAAAACTTGGTCAACTTTTCAATACTATTATCGATTACTAATTTACAATAATTACATAGCAATATTAGTCAACACTATAACTTATAAAAAATGAATCTTATGAATTACGCAAATGAAAATTATCATATAATAAACACAATACAAAACAAAATTATATTATGCGGAATGTTATTTGTTATGTAGTATATTATTATATTAGTAATTAATCTTCAGTTAGTTTTCATACTGCTTTTATTTATGTTCAGCTTTATGGCCAATGTTTCTTATTTGTTTCATTATACATGCTCACAGTTTATAGAATTAGCAGTATGATCATTCCCTATCTCACCCATTATAAAAACCCGGACCGAGGTGCGAGTGCTCCAGAGAACGTTTTTGCAGATATAAACATAAGCGGCATTAGATCTTTTCACGGGTAGACAAGTCAGATTTCTCTTGGACGCGAAACTTACAGTTATAATAGAAATAATCGGAAATATGTGGAAACCCGCTATTACGAGTAATGCACTTTGTAACCCTCTTGGACGCGAAACTTAAAGTTATAATAGAAATAATCGGAAATAAGTGGAAACCCGCTATTACGAATAATGCACTTTGTAACCATTTCTCATTGATTGACGGAAACAGACTAACCCGCTAATGCAGAAAATAAGTGGGAGGAGCTTTTTGTTCGCACCGAGAATGAAGACCAGAAATGGTCTGCGATAAACTCACTGGATAATTCTATAAACTGTGTACATGCTCAACAAATCCCTAAACCACTGTGGGCCCAGGCTTCTACATGTGCAGCGCAGAAATCTTAGACTCAATAGCTAGACAAGATTCAAAACAGGAGTGGCCCAGAGAACATTGCTGGGCCACTCGCTGGCACCACCTTATGGAAAGACCCTTGTATTAGAGATGAGTTAGCTGGATGTTTTCTATTGCTTTAACACTTTTCTAGGTATCCAGATCCTATGACCAAGTTACAGACAACCTGAGTCCAATAGACCAAGTTTTGTTCTCTATGTCTGACAGCTTTTTAACCAGGAGTGACCCAACTGAACGTTCAAGTAATATATGGAAAGATGCTGCCTTGTATACCACCCCATATGGCCAAGTTACAGATAACCTACATCAAATAGACAAGTTTTTTTTCTCTCTGACAACATTTTTTTTTTATTTTTCTTGTGTATTTTCAGACAGTCATGCATATCTTTTTTTCTGCCTTGTCCAGTCATATGTCTCTTATTGCCCCATAGTATGGATGTCTACTTTTCCTTCTACACTGCGGTCGCTTTCTGTCATGTATGATAAAACACGGCGTCTGGTTATGGACACCAACCGTTCTTCACCAAGACCGCTTCTAAATCTACAGTCTATCTACATTCTTTCTTGTGCTTCTTTTGTTTTTCATCAGCTTCATGGCAATCTTCCAAAATCTCTTCAAAAAACTCCTCAGTTTATTTCTGATTCAGCTCCATATAACCTTCGTTCGTCACATAATATCTGCATTCCTCCTACTCCCACTGTGCGGTCAGATTTCAATCCCCTCATCGCTTGTCATCAGGTTTGGAACTCCCTGCCTTCTTCAGTACAGAAATGTCACTCGTTTGGCACTTTCAAGAGGATTCTTAAGGACCATTTAGTTAAGAATCAAACTGAATAATTTTTTTTTTTTTTTTTTTTTTTTTTTTTTTTTTTTTTTTTTTTTTTTTTTTTTTTTTTTTTTTTTTGTGGAGTTGATGTCCCCTGAATGTTTAGTTCTGTTTTATGGTGGTCTTCTCTGCGCTATGACTCCCAGGCCTCAGGTATGACTATCAATATTTATTGCTGAAACTTGTATAGTTCACTAAGGAGTAGCATTCAAGAAGACGGGTTAAATTTTATTACTTTTGTACCATTTTATTACAGTCCAATAATTATAAGCCTTATGACTGAAATAACCCATAAACGTCAATTTTGCTACCTAGCCAAGAAATAAGCAGAGCTGATTGAATTGGAATTTATGTAGTTTTAAATACAAGCTTAAAAGGGTTGTACATGGCTTAAGTTATGATTTTTTAATATCTTGGAGATAAGAGTTATGAATAATATCGTAACAGCTATTATGATGTTGGTTCTACCTGACAATACACATAATTCTGTTTCGACGATAGGAATTCGCTTATAGTAATAATAATATATATATATATATATTTTTTTTTTTTTTTTTTTTTTTTTTTTTTGAGTCTATTTAATATAATTAATAAATTTAGTTTATTTATTCTAATTTTTTCTAGTTTCTATTTTATCTATATTTTCTTTTCTTCTCCTTCATATGTGAGTAAGTGATCATTTTAAATTTTCTTTTGTTTTTTATCTATGAGTATGTAATTCATATGTCGTCTCTATTTGTACAGCCCAATGAGCCTTTGAGGGATTAATAACATGTAATATTGTATGTGTATTTAACGAAGAATAAAACTTATCTTATCTTATTACGAGGACGTCATCGAAATGTCTGGATAACATATTTTTAAATTATATGTCTGGTAATCCGAGTGTTCATATAAGTGATACTTCTGATCATTTTGGTGTATTTGCAAGTTACTTGGTATGTGTTGATAATGGGAAGTCCACAAAGAAGAGCAGTCTCAAGCTGAGGATGCTACTTGATAAAGATGCATTTCTGAAATGTAGAAATGAGCTAGCCAATAAGGATTGGAATACAGAGTTTTCAGTCTTTGCAGATATTGACTCTAAGTTTAGAGTATTTTACCAAATAATTAAGCAATCCCTGGAAAAATGCTCTAAGAATATTAAGAAAAATAGAAGAAAAACTTCAAAGAAGTCTTGGATTACTCCGAGTTTATTGAGATCGACAAATAAGAAGAATAATTTGTACGAGAAAAAGGTACGTCATCCCTGCGATATAAATGAGCGAAACTATAAGAGTTATTGTAATGCCCTAAACAGACTCCTGCGAAGGGCTAGACAAGATTTTTATAAAATAGAATTTGAAAAAGCAACTGAAAGTTCGTCGAAAACATGGAATGTAATAAGAAGCACTTTAGGACAATCATCTGGAGGAATCCCTCAGGAATTATTCCGCAAAGACGGAACCAGTATTACAAATCCAGAGGAAATTTGTGTAGAATGTGCTAACCATTTTTTGACAGTAAGATGGAGAGTGAAAGAGTCGATTATAAACAAACCAGGCGACCAGGCTTTTCAAAATTACCTTCCTAAGGAGATGGAAATCTCTTCAAATCTACTCCGAGTTCAGGAATCTGAAGTTAAAAAAAATTGTTTATGGTATGAAATGTACGGCCTCTGGCTCTGATATTGTTTCAATTAGATTAATGAAAACATTTTGGGAAGTGATTGCTCAAACTTTAGTTTCATCAATTAATCAGTGTCTAAAAGAGGGACTGTTTCCGAATTGTTTTAAATCAGCGAAAGTTATACCAATCATAGGCAGCGTGCTAGCGCCACAATGTGTTTTTTTTCTCTCCATACCCGGGCACTTCGTATCGAAGGAGTTGTCGTAGAAACTTCGAAAAGGGCTCATTTGATTGGAAATTGGAGTGGCTAGTGCCATTTTTAATAGTCGAAAGTTATTGGAGGGCAACTAGCCCCCCCACGCCCATAATTCCCCCAAACACATCCAATCAAAATTTTGAGATAACCATTTTGTTCAGCGTAGTTGATTTCCAAATAGAAAATATGTTTTTGAGGAGAATACTCCCCCAAAACCCTCAGGGCAAGGGTTTTAAGTTATGCCCTGGGGGCATATATGGTTTTTATAGAAGGCGTTGTCGTAGAAACTTCAAAACAGGCTCATTCGATTGGAAATTCAAAGGGCTAGTGCCCTTTTTAATAGTCGAAAGTGATTGGAGAGCAACTAGCCCCCCCCCCCCACGTCCATCATTCCCCCAAACACATCCAATCAAAATTTTGAGATAACCATTTTGTTCAGCGTAGTTGATTTCCAGATAGAAAATATGTTTTTGAGGAGGATACTCCCCCAAAACCCTCAGGGCAAGGGTTTTAAGTTATGCCCTGGGGGCATATATGGTTTTTATAGAAGGCGTTGTCGTAGAAACTTCAAAACAGGCTCATTCGATTCGAAATTCAAAGGGCTAGTGCCCTTTTTAATAATCGAAAGTGATTATAGGGCACCTAGCCCCCCCCCCACGCCCATCATTCCCCCAAACACATCCAATCTTAATTTTGAGATAGCCATTTTGTTCAGCGTAGTTGATTTCCAGATAGAAAATATGTTTTTGAGGAGAATACTCCCCCAAAACCCTCAGGGCAAGGGTTTTAAGTTATGCCCTGGGGGCATATAAGGTTTTTTATAGAAGGCGTTGCCGTAAAAACTTCAAAACAGGCTCATTCGATTGGAAATTCTAAGGGCTGGTGCCCTTTTTAATAGTCGAAAGCGATTGGAGGGCAACTAGCCCCCCCTCGCGCCCATTATTCGCCCAAACACATCAAATCAAAATTTTGAGATAGCTATTTTGTTCAGCGTAGTTGATTTCCAAATAGAAAATATGTTTTTGAGGGGAACACTCCCCCACAACCCTCAGGGCAAGGGTTTTAATTTATGCCCTGGGGGCATATAAGGTTTTTATAGAAGGCGTTGTCTTGGGAACTTCAAAAAAGGCTCATTCAAGTGGAGATTCAAAGGGCTAGTGCCCTTTTTAATAGTCGAAGGTGATTGGAGGGTAACTAGCCCCCCACACCCATCATTCCCCCAAACACATCTAATAAAATTTTGAGATAGCCATTTTGTTCAGCGTAGTTGATTTCCAGATAGAAAATATGTTGTCAAAACATATGAGTTTGAACATAGTCAAACTCAAAACGAGCAGAAATTAACAAAAGTTGGGCGCAAAACCCCTATGCCTTCCCAAGGCCAGAACAAAATTTGCACTTTACTGAAAAAAATATAAATGTTTTTTAGTTTTATAAATTTAATAAATCAAATAATATTAACATTTTGATTACTAAATATCAGTATATGTATAGTAAACTGACAATGCACATTCATTTGTATTTTTTCAGTAAAGTGCAAATTTTGTTCTGGCCTTGGGAAGGCTTAGGGGTTTTGTGCTCAACTTATGTTAATTTCTGCTCGTTTTGAGTTTGACTTGGTTATTTATTGTAATTTCTGTTCGTTTTGGGTTTCATTTATTTATCGAGGCTGATTTGTGGTAGTTTCATGCTTGGTAGATTATTTGATTTTATTTTTGCTCATTTTTGTTTAATGGAGATCTTTACTTTTCTTTGAAAAACTTATTTTGTGGAAAAAGTTTTTTTAATTAATACATGAAGGAGGGAATACTGGTGATGTTGAAAATTATAGACCAATTTCGATTTTACCCAGTACCTGGAAGACCAGAGAATATTTACTCCTACACAATTTGGATTCCGTCAAGATCACGCTACTGAGCAAGCAAACATATATTTGACTAGAATTATTAATATGTCGTTAGACAATGGATTTAAAGTTGCAACTGTATTTTTAGATATTGGAAAGGCTTTTGATAAGGTCAGTCAAGATATTCTGTTAATGAAGTGTGAAAATTACGGGATTAGGTGTCCAGCTCTTTCGCTTTTACATTCTTTTTTGTCTTGTAGAAAACAATATGTTCAAATTGGAAATATGAGTTCTGATGAAAATTGTATTGAGTGTGGAGTTCCACAGGATTCGGTACTTGGACACTTATTATTTTTAATTTTTGTGAATGATCTGCCACAGTCTGTAAGTAAACTTGAAACAAGAATGAGTGAGATCGTCAAAAAGGATAGCGCGGCTACAGTGCCTATGTTTGCTGATGATACTTCTTTAGTGATGATCGCAAAGTCAGAGAGATTGCTCCTAGAGAGTGTAAGAAAATCGCTAAATGAAGTTTCAAGATGGCTGAGAGTGAATCAGCTAAAGGTGAACCCTACTAAGAGTGATTTTCTCATACTTTCGAGGACATCGAATTATTATCCATGGATAGAACATATAGCATATGAAGATGGTATCATTGCTCGTCAAAAGACAGTAAAGTATCTTGGCATTATTATAGATGAGACTCTCAGTTTCCGATACCATATTGAAACTTTATCCCGGATTCTATCACGTAATTTGGGGATGATTCGTAAACTTAAATGTATGTTTCCAACTAGTATACTTAGGCTTCTGTATTTTTCGTTAATCCATCCCTACATTTTGTATTGTTCTTTTGTATACATGGGTACATTTTCTTCAATTGTTAATCCTGTGCAAATTATCCAAAACAAGTCTATTAGAGTATTATCAGGAAAATCAGAAAGAGAATCAGTTCGAGAAGTCTATAGGGATCTTAGGATATTGCCGGCGGCGGGTCTTCATCATTTTTATATATTAGTGTTAATGTGTAAGTACAATATGATGCAGGTGCTGGAGTGCTTTAACGGTTGGTTCTACAGCCGATGGAATATACATAACCAAAATACTAGGGGTAAGAATGATTATTATACTCCACCTATAGTGTCTGCCAGGTCCACGTTCTCTTATTATAAAGGGTATAAATTTATGGAATAATTTGGATAATGATATGAAGAAGATAGAAAATTTTAGTGATTTTAAAAGGAAAATTGCAAGAAAAATCATTAAGTAAGTATGAATTCTAGTTTTGTTTGTCTTGGAGGGGACTTGATTTGATTTAATTTAAAATAAGTAGTAATTGCTTGTTGGTTTGTGAGTGCGACCCCACAGCATGAATATGGTATGTAGTTGCTGTCCCTGTAGTATTATTATTATTCTTTATTTATTTTTTCTCTCTTTTTTTCCCTTCTTTCTTATTATAGTGAATTTCAATGACGTTACATGTATGTATTTTTTTTACCTGCTTCACCCCACGTCAACCGTTTGGTTTTGGGTGAATCACATTGATTTTTGTATTTAAATTTTTGTTAAAGTTCATTAAATATGTATCACTCACTCACTCACTACGTCCAACAGCATTTTTTCTTGTGTATTTTTAGACAGTCAGATATAGTCTGCTCTGAATAGCCAGAAAAGATTTAAACTAGGATAGTGATCAACTTTCAGGTAATACATGGAAAGATGCTGCCTCGTATAAGTTTTCCAGGTAATGTCCCAAGTAATTCCAGGCTATGACCAAGTTACTGGCAACCTGCATTGTACAGACTTAGTTTTTGTGTAGGTCTGACAAAAAAAATTCTTGTGCATTTTGAGGTACAATCCAAGTAACCAGAAATGATTTTAAACTAGGATAGTGATCCACATTAACTTTCAGGTAATATATGAAAAGATACTGCCTCAAATTAAAGATAAGTTAACTGGATGTTTTTACTGTTTTCCAGGTAACATCCCCTGTGGGCAAGTTACTGACAACCTTCAAACAGACCTAGTTTTTTCTGTCTGACAGCTTTTTTTTTCTCATATGTATTTTCAGACAATCACTTTCTTTCTGGGGGATGGGGGAAGGAGTTTTATTCATTTTATTTTGTCTAACAGTGAAACAAATGGCAACTGAATTGCTTTTAATGACCAGTCATACATGGATTTGGAGTTGAGTCAGCAAAGAGCAATGACTTTAGTAAGGGCCAAAGCATTTCAAATGCAAACAGGTCTCTGTTTTTGTCTTTTTCTTGCCGGATGGGAAGAAATTTGCTGAGGCAATTATAACAACTAAAATTAGACAAAGCCTCACAGTAGCATATACTTTTAGTTTTTATGGAGAGAAGGAAGTCACATAGGCCAATCTATTTATTATAAACAAAACCTATAACCATAAGCGCTTCAGCGTATCCTTCACACCCAATTTAATTAATATCATAATTGGCAGCACTTAGAAAACCAGAAAAGTCTTGCACAAAAAAAAAAAAAAAAAAAAAAAAAAAAAAAAAAAAAAAAAAAAAAAAAAAAAAATTGCAGCCAATACAAGAATAAACTTAGGAGATAATGTCTTATTTCCTAAAATTCAAATAGGACCCTTTTTAAATATGCCTATTGTTATTTCTTTGCATCATTTTCTTGGCTATCTTGATTTAGCAGCTCTGTAAAAATATCTTGACATACATTAAGATGTTAAATAACACTTGATATTTTAAAACGATAGTATGCTTAATTTATATTTAACAGATTAACAATTCCATCTGATCAAAGTTCCAAAATATATACCTCCATATGCGTTTGGAAATCCAGAAGTATTTCCATATCCAGTTGATGTGAAACTAGAAGGATCATATCCAGATCTGGGTTGTGCAGCTGCAGCAGCATAAGCAGTAGCAGCTACATAATTAGTTGCTGCTGTTGGATATGCTGTACTTTGAGCACTAAAATTAACAAGAAATTAGCATTTTCTCTATAGAGCAAATTGTGGATAGGCAATGTGGCTAGAAATGTAAATCTTATAAGAAGAAAAACTGTTTTCTCTAGGTAATTTTTATGTAAAACTAAACAAATGCATCCTCCATAGGCTTAGAGGATCAATACTCAGGACTTCAACTAGATCTTGAGTCTTGCAAGGGTTCAAATCCACACCTCAAGAAACCTTTGTGACCCTCCGAATTGAGTTTTGGGTGCTTTAATACAGTGCTACTGAAGATCAAATCAACCATGTTAAAAATGGCAACTGTAAAGAAAAATAATTTCCTGGACTACAACCCCTTTCCAGTTAAAAAAAAAAATATAAAAACTTAAATCATAAAAAAGAAAATAATATATACTCCTCAAAGATGATAAATTTGAAGCTTAGTTAATATTTGTTTTTGATTATTATATATCAGGCACATTTTTTGTACCAGTCATAGGTGAAACCCAGCTGCCACCATTGGGTAGATATACCTTTATAGAGGCAAACAAGTTGCATTCCTAGCCCCCTACCCTCAATACGGAAGAATAGTTCATAAAATTATGTTTTCTGTTCTTAAGAGATTGGGAACTTCATAGTACCAGCCCCAGCCAATCCCAAGTTATTTCCCATTGGACGGACGTGACTCTGTAGATGCAACTAAGTTACGTTTCTATATTTAGATTTGTCTAAATTCCTTGGAGATTGTACTGACCAGCCTTGGAGATATTTTCCTGCATTTGTAATATGCCTGCAACACGTGTACAAATCTTGAGAGCTGAAGACTGCCAATTCAAGACCCCTGCCCCTCTTTTGTGTACTTTGAGTGTATATTAACATCTTTGCCTTTGACAATTCTGCACTGTTTTGGCCAAATAAAGCAATGCAGTCTGCTGAAATATACACATCATCTGATTAGCCTGTTTCGACGAAAAGAAAGGGACTGGCCAATCCAAGGACAGGGCTACAAAGAGGACCTCCTGCTTGATTTATTTATCCCATTTTTAGGCTTCCTTATTCAATAATTATATCAATGCAGTTGAAAAATATGTTATTCTGATCATTAAAAAAACACATTAAGAGGTCCCTCAGCCTTTGGCTGCATCAAAGCACCAATGAATACAATCTCTAGCGTATAGACGCAAACGAGGCGATGTGATAATAGCATACAAGCTTCAAAATGATAAGGATACCATTCCTGACCTTTTCCAAATGGACGATTCAAAGAGAACTTGTGGTCACCCTCATAAGCTTTTCTAGAAACGAGCAAATACCAGAATAAGGAACAAATTCTTTCCAAATAGAGTTGTCAGCTTGTGGAACTCCCTCAGCGAAAAGCAGTAACATCTACCAGCATGGTTGCTTTCAAGTTATCAGTGGATAGGGAGTGCTTCAATAAACCATGAACCACAGCTTGGGACCCCACAGTGGACTAACTATCATCACCGAAGCTGGCGGACTCAATATTCATCCTATTGCTAGCAAGTGCAATTTAAAGTAATAAAAAATTTTTTTGTTCTTGGGGGGGGGGGAATTAAAAGAGGGTAACAATATAAATTTACAAAACTAGTCCTTTGGTGGCAAAGTGGGTTTGACCTTAGCTTGGTATAACAAGGCCCAGAGATTGAACTTGGCTTTAGCAGCACACTGCAGGGCCAACACAAGGACCTTAGTAGTCAAGAAGCATTGCTAATCCAATACAAATATATAAAAGTACTACTACTACTAAAAACTCACTACAGCATCAAGCTGCCTGAAGCCAACACAGCTATGCACGCTCCATCATAATGTGTTCAAAGCCTTCCCCTTTATACCCTCCTAGGAAGTTCTTATTTTCCATCATCCTCCTACCCCATTTGGAGATGACTTTCTTTTTATTTGGCCCTAGACGGCTGATTTACAAGGATAATCTTTGACAATCTGTCATCCACAGACCATGTCTTAGTCATTTCATCCTTTTTCTTTTATAGTTCTAAAAAGCTGGATTCAACTAAATTTTCATATAGCTTACTGTTTGAGATATAGTCACTCAGTTGGGTAACAAAAACAATCCATAGGCAAGTTCTGTGGAAAACATATAGCCAATCCTCCTGTATTTTTATAGTGTCCATGCCTCGGAACCATACTTGGTCACTGTCACTACTGTAGGTTCCAATATTCTGATCTTGGTTTGCAGACTTATCTTCCTATTATTCCAATCTTTACTCAAAATGTGAAAAAAAAACACCCAGGGCCTTGGCTATTTTACTTTTAACATGTTCACTGCACACACCATCTTTACTAATAAAACTACCTATATAACTGAAGCTGCCTACTTGATTCATCTTCAGGTTATACAACATCAATTCTTCATTTTCAATTATTTCTACTTTTAACAACTTAGTCTTCTTAACAATAAACTTTTAAACCTATTCTGGCATCCAAAACTTGAAAAACCTCTAAAAATTCGTTCACTTTGCTAAAATTTTCATCTAGGATGCTAAAGTCATCAGTAAAATCTAAGTTTATGAGAGTTTTACTTCCCCATTTGACTCCATTTCTCCCATTGCCTTTGCAATGCTGCTTAGGACAAAGTCCCTCAAAATGATCCATATTAATGGGGAGAGAAAGCAACCCAGCCTAACTGCTGATTTACTACAAAACCAAGTGCTAACTTCATTTCATACCTTAACTACAGCAAAGTTATTCTTATACACAAACTAATCACTTCATTGTATTTATATGGCATACCATATTAGGCATGCACCAACACTGTCACTCCCCCCCCCCCCCCATATCCTCTATATTGTACCCTTCTGGAAGATTCTTACTAATGCTGATAAATTGAAAATCTGCTCCACTTACTTCTGTTTTCAAAATTCCTACTGAAATATCCAATTTGGACATGCAACTCAAAACTCATCAATAGTCTTTGCATGACAGACCCTACTATAGCCATTGCTAAACTTTTTCTCATTGTAGTGCTCTTTCATTTTGCATGAAGACAGGTTTTCAATAAAAAAAAAAATCAAACAGTTTGTGATAAAGAACTGTAAGTAAGGAGCAGCCTAGCTGAATAGCAACTGAAACTCTAAAAATCGAATACCAATTTTGATACACACACACACAAACACACACACACACATATATATATATATATATATATATATATATATATATATATATATATATATATATATATATATATATATATATATATATATATATATATATATAATATATATATATATATATATATATATATATATATATATATATATATATATATATATATATATAAAGAATTAAATGTATTTGCTGATTGCAAATATCTAAGTTTCATTAAGTTTAGTCTTACCCATCAAAGGTTACAAGTCTGAGAAAATTTGACTGTTTTCGAAAAAAGGGAGAAACACCCCCTGAAAGTCATAGAATCTTAATGAAAGTCCTAACATCAGACTCAGCGTATCAGAGAACCCTATTGTAGAGGTTTCAAGCTTCAATTTGCAAAAATGCAAAATATTGCATTTTTTGCCAGAAGAAAGATCATGGATGCATGTTTATTTGTTTTTTCTAGGGGTGATTGTATCAACCCCGTGGTCCTAGAATATCATGAGAGGCTCATTCTAACGGCAATTAAAAGTTCTAGAGCCCTTTTTAAGTGCCCAAAAAGATTAGAGGGCAACTAGGCCCACTCCCCTTTCCCACAAAATTGTCCAATCAAAATTTTGAGATAGCTATTTTGTTTATCATAGTTGAAAGGCCGAATAACTATGCCTTTGGATATAACACGACTCCCCCCCCCATCCCCAGGGGAAAGGTCTAAGTTATAAAAATCACCCATTGTTTATGCAAAGTATTTGTTATTGGGAAAAATACATACATTTCAGGGCGGGAAGAATTTTCTGCTGTTTTTTTTTTTTTTCACAGGAAAAATTTCCATGGACAGGGAAGTTTCTAGGGGGTAAACTTGTCAGAGGAAATTATACACTGGGGGACTTTTACAAAATTCCTATACTAAATTCTCTTTTTTTTTATTTCTTGCTTTCTCTTTTCCATCTCAATTTTATGCATGGAGTTTTTAAGGGTAATTGTCCTGGATAAATTTTCACAAGGATTGAATTGTCTACAGGATATATCCATGGGAAAGATATTTCTCCATAGAGGTGGGGCCAGATGTCCTGGGTTATTTAAAAACGATTAGAAATGAAAAAAAAACTGAAAGTAAAGAGACATTAAAACTTAAAACGAACAGAAATTATTATGTATATGAAGGGGGTTGCCTACCCCTCAACACGTCACTCTTTCTGCTAAAAGTTTGAATTGTGTCCCAGTTCTTTAAGAGCAACTCCTGAAACACAAGGGTCGATTAATTGGAACAATAAGAAGCTTTTTTTCAATTTACTCTCAACATCAATGACAGCACTCCTATATACCCTAGTACCTTGTATCAATCCTGTCAGTTAATTTATTCAATAACATAATAAATGAAGTTAGCTGTCGTTCTAACATGAGAACGCCATGTTGACTAATAGTCCATTTTATGACCAAATACTGTATTGGTTACAACTAGATTGTTATATCTCTAAAATTGCAAACTGTTAAATAATAGACCAGGTAAAAACAAGAGAAGGTGTTTACAAACAAATTCATGGGGATGTGTGAAAATTAAACCCTGGGTAATAGCCCCCAAATATGAAATAAACACGTTTTCCATATTAGGTTACATATATTATAACCCAATTTATAGGTACCCTAACTGGTAATCTAAGCTGCTTTACCTTAGTGATATATTCTATATATATTTGGACTTTGAAGTTAATATGCATCTTTTTTAATTCCTTTGAGAAATTCCATTACATATTTGCATATTATTTCAAATATTGTCTTTTTTTGCAAGCCATACCAGCCTTAGAATAAGTGAACCAAGCTGTTTTTTCTTTTTTATTAGGAGATAGCTTGTGTAGAAGAAAGCAATAATGAACAAGAAAAGCTGCATTGGTCCCAGCTGGATATTAACCCTTAAACTGCTGGAAAAAGGTAATTTGAGTCCTTGCACATCCTAAAGATTCCAGACAGGTGATCAAAGTACAAAATGTAAATGTGATGATCACCATGACAAGTTGAAGAAACGTTCCAGACAGGTGATCAAAGTACAAAATGTAAATGTGATGATCACCATGACAGGTTGAAGAAACGTTCCAGACAGGTGATCAAAGTACAAAATGTAAATGTGATGATCACCATGACAGGTTGAAGAAACGTTCCAGACAGGTGATCAAAGTACAAAATGTAAATGTGATGATCACCATGACAGGTTGAAGAAACACAGAAACATAGTCAGAACTTTGAGTTGGAAGGTTATGAGGGACAATGAAGAGGTGATTATAGCTGATTAGAAAATAAACCCAAAGACGTTTTCATGCCATGTTTCAACAATTAATCCACCCAGACAAGATATTCTAGACCTAATGACAGAAAATGGTAAAACACCTCCAGATACAAGAGAGAAAGCAAACCTCTTGAACTCCAGCTTCAATATAAATTTCTCCACTCTGCCCACAACCAGGTATGGAAACCTAGTTCCAAAGCTGCCAGTAGAATTCAACATAATTCCAAAGCTCCCAACACTTTAGCAGTTCAACTTGTTTTGACAACTTTTCTTTGAGCAAGAAGTATTTCTCATATGCAAAAATAGTAATTTAAGACAAAAGCCGGCAACTAATTTCACTAGGCCATGAAAACAGCCAAGTAGCATTGCTACTATGCTATCCCACTTTTTGCATGGCAGCCCACAGCCAACACCCCCCCCCCCCCACCCCTGCCAGAGCAATTAATCCCAGAACAAATGGTCAAGTCATTTATCTAATATGAGATCAAAGATAGGTTTTAAAAGCTTGATGCTAATAGAGCTGTTGGACCAGACAGAATAGACCAAGACTATTAAAAGAAATAGCAGAAGACATTGCCTAACCAATTGCAGTGATGTTTGAGATGTCCCTCCTTTCCAAATGACTAGAAGCAAGGTAACATTAAGGCAATACACAAGAAAGAGAAAAGGGACCTTGCTAGCAATTATCAGCTAATAAGTATCACATTGGTTGTATGTAAAGTACTTGAGGGCATCATAAACAAAGCACTGGTATCCCACCTTAAAAAAGATCAGCTGCTTAGTAAAGCCAACATGGTTTTCAAAAAGAATGTTCAATCAATACCAACCTAATTGAGTCATATGGTTTTGTTACTAGACTCTTAGGCATTAGTCTACCAGTGGATGTAATATTGCTCAACCAAGCCAGACTTCAACAAAGTCCAACACCAACTACTAATTTTGAAATTAGAGGCATATGAAGTGCACTAAGATATTGCAGATTGGATGGAAGCCTTTATAACTGGCAGGACTAGCAAAGTTCTACATCTTGTAGAACTCGTACCAATTCAAAATATCCATGTTGTTTAGGAGACACCCAACCTGAGGCAGTTGGCGAGGATAAGGACCTTGAGGCTGTTGTTGACTATGAGTTGAAGTTTTATCCGGGTTGCAGCGGTAGCTAGCAACCTAGTAAGAGACGATCACCTCCAATGTCAAGAAATATAAAACCCCCCAACTCCTAAAAAAAGAGTCAGATCAAAACAAAAAGTACACCATTAGAACCGCCTTGTCCGAATCCTCTATAAAGGAAACTTACCGCCCTTTGGCTTGAATAACACAGAAAATATATTGGCTTGAAAATCAAGAAAATTGACTTTTACCACGTTATTCTCCACAAACGGGATATTTTTTTCTTTCCGCTTTTTCTTTCTCCTCAGCTAGCTGGGCACTGGAAAATCATAGGGAGCTGTATAATAGCTCATTTTAAAGGAAATTGCTACATCTAGTGCCTTTTGTATTTAAAAATAAAATACTTTTTAAAGTAGAATCAATTTTTTCAAAAAAATTGCATTTTTGATGTATTTCATACTGCAGTCTTTTCAAAGATATTTGAATTTTGAAGCAATCAAACAGTTCATGGTAATTTACAATAAAAAACGATCATTGGAATAACAAAAATTGAATACCTTTGGAATTAGCTAGCTACTTGATTATTTGAGACTCGTCTCTTACTATTTAAAAGAAGAAAAACCCGTAGGCTTTTTCCTGTGTATAATAAAGAACGACCTCTTGTCATTCCTAAATTTTATACGCCACTTAATCATAATATAGGTTAGTAATTCAACATACACACAAAAACTCACACACACACACAAAAAAAAACTTACAAACACACACACACACAAAAACTTACACACACACAAAAACTTACACACACACACACAAACTTACACACACACACACAAAAACTTACACACACACACAAAAACTTACACACACACAAAAACTTACACACACAAAAAACTTACACACACACAAAAACTTACACACACACACACACAAAAACTTACACACACACAAAAACTTACACACACACACACAAGAACTTACACACACACACAAAAACTTGTACACACACACAAAAACTTGCACACACACACAAAAACTTACACACAAAAAAAAACTTACAAACACAGACACAAAAACTTACACACACAAAAAGTTACACACACACACAAAAAATTACACACACACACATAAAAACTTACACACACACACACACACACAAACTTACACACACACAAAATCTTACACACACAAAAAAACTTACATACACACAAAAACTTACACACACACACACACACAAAAACTTACACACACACACACAAAAACTTGCACACACACACAAAAGCTTACAGACACACAAAAACTTAAAAACACACAAAAACTTACGCACACACAAAAACTTACACACACAAAAAAAAACTTACACACAGACAAAAACTTACACACACACAAAAACTTACACACACACACAAAAACTTACACACACACAAAAAACTTACACACTCACAAAATCTTACACACACAAAAAAATCCGGGTTGCAGCGGTAGCTAGCAACCTAGTAAGAGACGATCACGTCCAATGTTAAGAAATATAAAAACCCATAGCTCCTAAAGCAGGAGTCAGATCAAAACAAAAAGTACACCATTAGAACCGCCTTGTCCGAAACTCCTGTATAGGAAACTTTCTGTCCTTTGGCTTGAACAGCAAGGGAAATATATTGGCTTGAAAATCGAGAAAATTGACTTTAACCACGTTATTCTCCCCAAACGAGATATTTTTTTCTTTTTTTTTTCTTTTTTTATAATAAAGAACGACCTATTTCCTATACTAGATTGTAATTTTAGTATAGGTTAATAATTCCACAGAGAGCTTGGCCCTGGAACATCGTAGAGAGTTGTTCAATAGCTCATTTTAAAGGAAATTAATGGGGTTAAAAACCTTTTGTAATTAAAACAAATTATTTTTATTTAATTAAGAAACGAACTGTAGCCCATAGTTTTACATTAAAGAACGAACTTTAGTCCATTGTAACTGAAGTACTATAAGGAATCATTATATAGATGATGAATTTTCTTTAAGAATTCATCATAGGTAAAAATTTCTCATACCGGGAATCGAACTCAGGCCAACTAGGATCACTACCCATAGTAAAAATTAAAATAGCTCATAACTCCTAAGTTAGGTCCTGGTTAAACTTCGCTGAAGTAAGGATGCTAGGACTGCTTTGAAATTTTTTTAATTTTTTTAATTTTTGTTATATAGAATATACACAATATTCTCTACAAACGGCATCTTTTTTTCTTTCCGCTTTTTCTTCCTCCTAAGCTAGCTGGGCACTGGAAAATCCTAGAGAGCTGTATAATAGCTTATTTTAAAGGAAATTGCTACATCTAGTCACTTTTGTAATTAAAAATAAAATACTTTTTAAAGTAGAATCAATTTTGTCAAAACCTGCATTTTTGATGTAAATTCATTCTGCAGTCTTTTCAAAGATATTTGAATTTGGAATATAATAAAGAACGACATCTTGCATATGCTAAATTTTATAGGCACTTAACTATAGTATAGGCTAGTACAGTTATATTTAAAGTCAATATATTAAAAATTCCCCCCGACGGAAATTTGAACCCCGATCACCCACGTGACAAGTGGGTATGCTTACCTTTGTACTATCAGAAACTTATGAAAAATAAGTTATATATGAGATTACATATACGACAAGATAATCAAACAGTTCCTGGTAATCGTAAATAAAGAATCAATATGATTTAAAGTAAAGAATGAATAAAAAACCCCATAAGGTGACTAAAATATTTCAGTTACTATGGGTTTTATAATAAAGAACGACCTCTTGCCTATACTAAATTTTATACGCCACTTAATTATAGTATAGGTTAGTACTTCAACAGATAGCTTGGCACTGGAACATCGTAGAGATTTTTTTATATTAAAGGACGATCATTAGAAAAGCACACCATTGCATATATTGGACTGAGTTAGTATTTCAGTTTAGAATCGCTAAAGTTATTATGTAAACTGCAAAAATATTTATGATGTCTGAGCAATAATTTTAATCTTTTCATTCAAACTAACAAAATACCTGAAAATTTTTTACATTAAAAGACGATCACTGAAATAACAAACCATTCCATACATTGGACTTAGTTAGATACTTGATTGTTTGAGTTTCGTCTCTTACTATTTAAAAGAAGAAAAAGCCGTAGGCTTTTTCCTGTTTGTATTTATAGTGAAAAAAACGAACTCAAGTCCAAAGAAACTGAACCCTGTGGTTCATTCATATTATCTTCATTATTTTAGCTAGAATGTCAATAAACAAGTTTCTTTTTTAAATTTTAAATTGAAAAGATAGTGCTTTTAATTCAACATATTAAAAGTTCTCCCCGACGGGGAATCGAACCCCCTTCTCCCAGGTAACAAGTGGGCATGCTTACCATTAGACTATCGGACACTTATAAAATAAAAGTTACATATAAGATATGTTACAATAAGGAACTTTAACTCATAGTAACTTAAGTATTAAATCAAACGGTTCGCTGTCATAGTAAAGAGCTGTGTAATTTCTCATTTTAAATTATAATAAAGATTACAGTATTTATATTATACATCATTATAAATTATAAAAGGTTCAAATATTCGAAGATTATAGAGTTAAAAATTTTCCCACACCGGGAATCGAACCCGAGCCTGTTTTATAGTAAAGAACGAACTCTTGCCCTTAGTTACCTATGTCTTGTCAAATTAGCTAATTAATTTCACCTGATTTTGTTTTAAAAATAATTACCACACCGGGATTCGAACCCAAGCCAATTGGTTGAAAGCCAACTATCCTAAACCACTAGACCATATGAGATATGTGTAAAAAGCTAATTAATTGTTTTATGATATTATAATAAAGAACGACCTCTTGCCTATACTAAATTTTATACGCCACTTAATTATAGTATAGGTTAGTACTTCAACAGATAGCATGGCACTAGATAGCAACCCACACCGGGATTCGAACCCAAGCTAATTGGTTGAAAGTCAACTATCCTAAGCCACTAGACCATATGATCAATTAGGTTTTTCTTATATAATTATCCATTATTATGTAAAATGCAGTAATTTTGGGGGGTTTTAACAAAATCCGGGTTGCAGCGGTAGCTAGCAACCTAGTAAGAGACGATCACCTCCAATGTTAAGAAATATAAAAATCAATAGTTCCTTTAAAAGGAGTCGGATCAAAACAAAAAGTAAACCATTAGAACCGCCTTGTCCGATACCCCTGTATAGGAAATCCGGGTTGCAGCGGTAGCTAGCTACCCAGTAAGAGACGATCACGTCCAATGTTAAGAAATATAAAAACCCATAGTTCCTAACAGAGGAGTCAGATCAAAACAAAAAGTACACCATTAGAACCGCCTTGTCCGAAATTCCTGTATAGGAAACTTTCTGTCCCTTGGCTTGAACAGCAAGAAAAGTGGCAGCTACTACAACATTCTGCCTAAACGGGATATTTTTTTCTTTTTTTTCTCTTTTCTTTGTTTCCAGAGATAGCTTGGCACTGGAACATCGTAGATAGTTGTTCAATAGCTCATTTTAAAGGAAATTAATTGGGTTAAAAATCTATAGTAACTAAAATAAATTATTTCTAAAAGAGAATAAATTTTTCCACCAAAAACTGCATTTTCGATGTCTTTTCACACTGCAGTCTTTCAAACATAATCGCATACCAGCGGTAAGATTTGAACCCACGCCTCCGAAGAGACTGGTGGCTAACACTAGTGCCTTGGACCACTCGGCCAGGCTGCCTCTCATAAATAAATATATATGTGAATTTGGGCTGCAGCAGTAGCTAGCAACCTAGTAAGAGACGATCAGTCCAATGCTAAGAAATATAACAAAACTCCTAAAAATAGAGTCAGATCAAAACAAAAGTATATCATTAGAACTACCTTGTCTAAAACCCTACTACATAAATAATGAATGTCATCATAGTTTTATATTAGAGCTATGACGTGAATAGAAAAACACGAAAATATATTGTTGTTTCTGATGACGTCATGAAATAATATCATTGCGCCATGACGTAATAAAATCATTACGCCGTGACGTCATAATTACTACTTAAGAACGAAAAAGATGTAAATTCTCTCATTCTTGATTAGATGCAACCCGGATAATGGTTAGATCGAAGCAAGCTATACGCAAGTTGAAAAAACAGTACTACACAAACAACAGAGATAGTATCTTGAAAAGAAAAAAGCAAAGGTATTCAACCGACCAGGCGTATCGAGAAGTAATCAAACAAAACAGCAAGATGTGTTATCACAATGATGAAGATTATAGACATGCAAAAATTGAGACAGCCAAACAAAAGTTCAAGGAGAGTTATCACAATGATGAAGATTACCGCATCAAATATAAGAAAAACCAAAAGCAAAGGTATTCAACAGTCCAGGTGTATCGAGAAGTAAAAATTGAGACAGCCAAACAAAAGATCAAGGAGCGTTATCAAAATGATGAAGATTATAGAGAAGCAAGAATTGAGCAGGCTAGACAAAAGATCAAGGAGCGTTATCACAATGATAAACTTTATAGAGAAGCAACAATTGAGCAGGCTAGACAAAAGAGCAAGGAACGGTATGATAATGATGAAGATTACCGAAACAAACATAAGAAAAAAGTTGCTACCAGAATAATGGGTAGATACTGGTGTGACAAAAGCTATACTGAAAAAATTAAATTCTCTGCGAGGTTGTACCGAAGAACGCATAAGGACAAAGGGAAAAATTACATTCAGAAATACAAGAAGATGGCAAAAATGCAGGCTGATCTTTGTAAATTGAGAAACATTTTACGCAAGTTTTATCGGGATCACGAAAAGTATTCAAAATTACAGATTAAAATTCTCTTTGAAAGAGCGGATGCTGTTGAAAAGTCGGCTAGAAATTCTTTGGCAAAGCTTCATAGTAATATCCAAAAGAAATGTTGTCAGTTTAACGAAAAGCTTCCAAGGTATGGATTGGCAACTGCGGAACAGTTTATAGATGCAATGGAAAATGTTCGACAACACAGTGAATATACGGAGGCGTACTTCTTAGAAAATTCGTATATTAATTTTGGAAGGAGCAATTGCAGTTTATGTAGCAGCAATAAAAATATATATACAAGCATACCTATCAACAGCGAAGGAAAAGCAATGTTTTTCAATTATGTTATAATAAAGAACGAACTCTTGCCTATGCTAAATTTTATACGCCACTTAATTATAGTATAGGTTAGTAATTCCAAAGATAGCTTGGCACTGGAACATCGTATAGAGTTGTTTAATGGCTCATTTTAAAGTAAATTATTGGGTTTAAAATTATAATAAAGAACGAACATTTTACCGATTATCTACTAATAACCATATATGACGTAATAAGTGACATGAGGTAATATCTAAAACCTATTGTGTACTAATAACCATATATGACTTAATGAGCGACGTGACGTAAAAATTGAAAAAATTAATTTTTATTTTATTTTCGTTTTTAGTTCAGAATCGTTATAATAAAGAACGACCTCTTGCCTATACTAAATTTTATACGCCACTTAATTATAGTTTAGGTTAGTAATTCAACAGATAGCATGGCATTGGAACATCGTAGAGAGTTGTTCAATGGCTCATTTTAAAGGAAATTAATGGGGTTAAAAACATTTTGTAATTAAAACAAATTATTTTTATTATATTAAGAAATTTTTAATTATGTTCCTTAAGAAATCATCATGAATAAAAATTTCCCATACGGAAACTGAACTCAAGCCTACTGAGTGAGAGCTATCCAAACCTCTAGACCATATAAGATATATTAAAATATCCGATTAATGAAGTTTATGTTAAAGAACAAATTATAAACCTAGTTAGCTGCCTGATTATTTGAGGATCGTCTCTTACTATTCCAAAGAAGAAAAAGCGGTAGGCTTTTTCCTGTTTGTAATTTATTTTATAATAAAGAATGATTTATAATAAAGAACGACCTCTTGCCTATACTAAATTTTATACGCCACTTAATTATAGTATTGGTTAGTAATTCAACAGATTACAGTAAAGAACGAACTTCAGCCCATAGTAACTAAAGTAAGATTATAAATTTAAGACTAAAACAAGTACTTTGTTTGCTTTGGTATGAAATACTGGCAGCGTTGGGATTTGAACCCACACTTCGAAAGATACGGGTGGCTAAAACCAACGCCTTAGACCTCTCGGCCAAGCTTTATCCGGGTTGCAGCGGTAGCTAGCAACCTAGTAAGAGACGATCACGTCCAATGTTAAGAAATATAAAAACCCATAGTTCCTAAAAAAGGAGTCAGATCAAATTCAAAAGTACACCATTAGAACCGCCTTGTCCGAAACCCCTGTATAGTAAACTTTCTGTCCCTTAGCTTGAACAGCAAGGGAAATATATTGGCTTGAAAATCAAGAAAAGTGGCAGCTACTACAACATTCTGCCTAAACGGGATATTTTTTTCTTTTTTTTTTCTTTTTTCTTTTCCACAGATAGCTTGGCACTGGAACATCGTAAAGGGTTGTTCAATAGCGCATTTTAAAGGAAATTAATTGGGTTAAAAATCTATAGTAACTAAAATAAATGATTTCTAAAAGAGAATAAATTTTTCCACCAAAAACTGCATTTTTGATGTCTTTTCACACTGCAGTCTTTCAAACATAATCGTATACCAGCGGTAAGAATTGAACCCACGCCTCTGAAGAGACTGGTGGCTAACACCAGTGCCTTGGACCACTCGGCCAGGCTGCCTCTCATAAATAAATATATATGTGAATTTGGGTTGCAGCAGTAGCTAGCAACCTAGTAAGAGACGATCAGTCCAATGCTAAGAAATATAAAAACCCAAAACTCCTAAAAATAGAGTCAGATCAAAACAAAAGTACATCATTAGAAATACCTTGTCTGAAACCCTACTAGATAAATAATGAACGTCATCATAGTTTTATATTAGAGTTATGACGTGAATAGAGTGACGTCATAATTAGTATATAAGGAAATTCAAAACTGAAAATTCTCTCATTCTTGATTAGAATAATGGTGAGATCGAAGCAAGCTATACGCAATTTGAAGAAAGAGTACTACACAAACAACAGAGCTAGTATCTTGAAAAGAGAAAAGCAAAGGTATTCAACCGACCAGGCGTATCGAGAAGTAAAAATTGAGAGAGCAAAACAAAGGTATTCAACCGACCAGGCGTATCGAGAAGTAATAATTGAGAGAGCAAAAGAAAACAGCAAGATGTGTTATCACAATGATGAAGATTATAGACATGCAAAAATTGAGACAGCCAAACAAAAGATCAAGGAACGGTATGGTAATGATGAACATTACAGAGAAGCAAGAATTGAGCAGGCTAGACAAAAGATCAAGGAGCGTTATCACAATGATAAACTTTATAGAGAAGCAACAATTGAGCAGGCTAGACAAACGAGCAGGGAACGGTATGATAATGATGAAGATTACCGAAACAAACATAAGAAAAAAGTTGCTACCAGAATAATGGGTAGATACTGGGGTGACAAAAGCTATAATGAAAAAATTAAATTCTCTGCGAGGTTGTACCGAAGAACGCATAAGGACAAAGGGAAAAATTACATTCAGAAATACAAGAAGATGGCAAAAATGCAGGCTGATCTTCGTAAATTGAGAAACATTTTACGCATGTTTTACCAGGATCACGAAAAGTATTCAAAATTACAGATTAAAATTCTCTTTGAAAGAGCGGATGCTGTTGAAAAGTCGGCTAGAAATTCCTTGGCAAAGCTTCATAGTAATATCCATTACAGTAAAGAACGATCTCTCTCCCATAGTAACTGATATGTTACATTAAAAGACGATCATTGGAATAAAAAGTTATTGCATGCATTGGACTTAGTTAGCTACTTGATCATTTGAGGTTCGTCTCATACTATTTGAAAGAAGAAAAAGCCGTAGGTTTTTTCCTGTTTGTAATATTTTCCTGTTTGTTATCAGGGTTACAGTGGTATTCGGGTTGCAGCGGTAGCTAGCAACCTAGTAAGAGACGTTCACGTCCAATGTTAAGAAATATAAAAACCCATAGCTCCTAAAAAAGGAGTCAGATCAAAACAAAAAGTACACCATTAGAACCGCCTTGTCCGAAACCCCTGTATAGTAAACTTTCTGTCCCTTAGCTTGAACAGCAAGGGAAATATATCCGGGTTGCAGCGGTAGCTAGCAACCTAGTAAGAGACGATCACGTCCAATGTTAAAAAATATAAAACCCCCCCAACTCCTAAAAAATGAGTCAGATCAAAACAAAAGTACACCATTAGAACCGCCTTATCCGAATCCTCTATAAAGGAAACATACCGCCCTTTGGCTTGAATAACAAAGAACTTTATAGTAAGATCTGGGTTGTATCCGGGTTGCAGCGGTACCTAGCAACCTAGTAAGAGACGATCACGTCCAATGTTAAGAAATATAAAAACCCATAGTTCCTAACAAAGGAGCTATTATTGTAAAGAACGAATTCTAGGCCATACTGACTAATTTGGTTTGAAAATTACATTAAAAGACAATCATTGGAATAATTTTACATTAAAAGACGAGCATTGGAATTACAGTAAAGAACAAACTTCCAGCCCATAGTAACTAAAATAGGATTATAATTTAAGACTCAAACAAGTAATTTGTTTGCTTTGGTATAAAATATCCGGGTTGCAGCGGTAGCTAGCAACCTAGTAAGAGATTACAATAAGGAACGAACTGAACCCATAGTAACTTAAGTAATAAATCAAATTACGTTAAAGGACTAACTATAGCCCATAGTAACTGGGATCCGTGTTGCAGTGGTAGCTAGCAACCTAGTAAGAGACGATCACACCCCATAGTAAAAAAGGAAATAGTTACATTAAAAGACGATCATTGGAATAAAAACCATTGCATACATTGGACTTAGTTAGCTACTTGATTGTTTGAGGTTCGTCTCTTACTTAGTTAGCTACTTGATTGTTTGAGTTTCGTCTCTTACTATTTAAAAGAAGAAAAAGCCGTAGGCTTTTTCCTGTTTGTATTTATAGTTAAAAAACGAACTCAAGTCCAAAGAAACTGAACACTGTGGTTCATTCATATTATCTTCATTATTTTAGCTAGAATGTAAATAAACAAGTTTCTTTCTTAAATTTTAAATTGAAAAGATTATAATAAAGAACGACCTCTTTCCTATACTAAATTTTATAGGCCACTTAACTATAGTATAGGCTAGTACAGTTATTATATTTAAGGTCAATATATTAAAATTTTCCACTAAAAGACGGTCATTGGAATAAAAACCCAATACATACATTTGATTTAGTTAGCTACTTGATTGTTTGAGGCTAGTCTCTTACTATTTCAAAGAAGAAAAAGCCGTAGGCTTTTTCCTGTTTGTAATCAATTAGATTACAGTAAAGAACGATCTCTCGCCTTAGCAACTATATTTGGCGGTTCCAGGGGTAGTTATCCGGGTTGCAGCGGTAGCTAGCAACCTAGTAAGAGACGATCACGTCCAATGTTAAGAAATATAAAAACCCATAGCTCCTAAAGGAGGAGTCAGATCAAAACAAAAAGTACACCATTAGAATCGCCTTGTCCGAAACCCCTGTATAGGAAACTTTCTGTCCCTTGGCTTGAACAGCAAGGGAAATATATTGGCTTGAAAATCAAGCAAATTGACTTTTACCACGTTATTCTCCCCAAACGAGATATTTTTTTCTTTTTTTTTTCTTTGTATCCAGAGATAGCTTGGCACTGGAACATCGTAGAGGGTTGTTCAATAGCTCATTTTAAAGGAAATTAATTGGGTTAAAAACCTTTTGTAACTAAAATAAATTATTTCTAAAAGAGAATAAATTTTTCCAATAAAAACTGTATTTTTGATGCAGTGACGTCATAATTACTATATAAGAAACGTCAAAACTGTAAATGGTATCATTCATGAATATCACAATATCCGGGTTGCAGCGGTAGCTAGCAACCTAGTAAGAGACGATCACCTCCAATGTCAAGAAATATAAAACCCCCCAACTCCTAAAAAAAGAGTCAGATCAAAACAAAAAGTACACCATTAGAACCGCCTTGTCCGAATCCTCTATAAAGGAAACTTACCTCCCTTTGGCTTGAATAACAAAGAAAATATATTGGCTTGAAAATCAAGAAAATTGACTTTTACCACGTTATTCTCCACAAACGGGATATTTTTTTCTTTCCGCTTTTTCTTTCTGCTCAGCTAGCTGGGCACTGGAAAATCATAGAGAGCTGTATAATAGCTCATTTTAAAGGAAATTGCAACATCTAGTCACTTTTGTATTTAAAAATAAAATACTTTTTAAAGTAGAATCAATTTTGTCAAAAAAATTGCATTTTTGATGTATTTTCATACTGCAGTCTTTTCAAAGATATTTGAATTTTGAAGCAATAAAACAGTCCATGTAATGAACTCTATAGTAATAATAGCTACTTGTCTCAATAGTAACCGAAACTCCTGGAACCAAAATTTTCTTTTTTGGCTTAATCGCTAAAATTATTATGTAAACTGCAAAAATATTTATGATGCCTAATCAGTAATAGTAATTTTTTAATTTAAACAACAAAAATACATGAAAATTCTAAAATTAGTTTTGCTTTTTGTCTCCTGGAAGAAATTTTTTTTTCATCTCAGTTCAAATTTATTATTGTATCCTGTAACCCGTAAAGTACATATCTCCATATTATTGTCTCATAATTGCAATTATTTTAGTTTCCGGGTTGCAGCGGTAGCTAGCAACCTAGTAAGAGACGATCACGTCCAATGTTAAGAAATATAAAAACCCATAGTTCCTAAAAAAGGAGTCAGATCAAAACAAAAAGTACACCATTAGAACCGCCTTGTCCGAAACCCCTGTATAGGAAACTTTCTGTCCCTTGGCTTGAACAGAAAGGGAAATATATTGGCTTGAAAATCAAGCAAATTGACTTTTACCACGTTATTCTCCCCAAACGGGATATTTTTTTCTTTTTTTTTTTCTTTGTTTCCAGAGATAGCTTGGCACTGGAACATCGTAGAGGGTTGTTCAATAGCTCATT
Source organism: Artemia sinica (assembly GCA_027921565.1). Taxonomy (NCBI): domain Eukaryota; kingdom Metazoa; phylum Arthropoda; class Branchiopoda; order Anostraca; family Artemiidae; genus Artemia; species Artemia sinica. Next base: position 38,436,392 of record CM051256.1, read on the forward strand.
TTAAAGGAAATTAATTGGGTTAAAAATCTATAGTAACTAAAATAAATTATTTCTAAAAGAGAATAAATTTTTCCAATAAAAACTGTATTTTTGATGCAGTGACGTCATAATTACTATATAAGAAACGTCAAAACTGTAAATGGTCTCATTCATGAATATCACAATAAGAGACGATCACGTCCAATGCTAACATAACAATAAAGAACGAACTCTAATTAAATTTTTTTATATTAGAGCTATGACGTGAATAGAAAAACACGATATTATGTTGTGGTTTCTGAAGACGTCATGAAATAATATCATTGCGCCATGACGTCATGAAATAAAATCATTACGCCGTGACGTCAAAATTACTACTTAAGAACGAAAAAGATGTAAATGGTCTCATTCGTTAATTACATAATGGTTAGATCAAAGCAAGCTGCACGCAAGTTAAAAAAACAGTACTACACAGACAACAGAGATAGTATCTTGAAAAGAGAAAAGCAAAGGTATTCAACCGACCAGGCGTATCGAGAAGTAAAAATTGAGAGAGCAAAACAAAACAGCAAGATGTGTTATCACAATGATGAAGATTATAGACATGCAAAAATTGAGACAGCTAAACAAAAGATCAAGGAACGGTATGGTAATGATGAAGATTACAGAGAAGCAACAATTGAGCAGGCTAGACAAAAGAGCAAGGAACGGTATGATAATGATGAATATTACAGAGTTAATGGCTCATTTTAAAGGAAATTAATTGGGTTAAAAATCTATAGTAACTAAAATAAATTATTTCTAAAAGAGAATAAATTTTTCCACCAAAACTGCATTTTTGATGTCTTTTCACACTGCAGTATTTCAAACATTATACCAGCGGTAAGATTTGAACCCACGCCTCCGAAGAGATTGGTGGCTAACACCAGTGCCTTGGACCACTCGGCCAGGCTGCCTCTCATAAATAATATATATGTGAATCTGGGTTGCAGCAGTAGCTATCAGCCTAGTAAGAGACGATCAGTCCAATGCTAAGAAATATAAAAACCCAAAACTCCTAAAAATAGAGTCAGATCAAAACAAAAGTACATCATTAGAACTACCTTGTCTGAAACCTTACTAGATAAATAATGATTGTCGTCATAGTTTTATATTAGAGCTATGACGTGAATAGAAAAACACGACCTTATATTGTGGTTTCTGAAGACGTCATGAAATAATACCATTGCGCCATGACGTCATGAAATAAAATCATTACGTCTTGACGTCATAATTACTATATAAGAAGCGTCAGAACTGTAAATGTTCTCATTCATAATTAGATAATGGTTAGATCAAAGCAAGCTATACGCAAGTTAAAAAAACGGTACTACACAAACAACAGAGATAGTATCTTGAAAAGAGAAAAGCAAAGGTATTCAACCGACCAGGCGTATCGAGAAGTAAAAATTGAGAGAGCAAAACAAAACAGCAAGATGTGTTATCACAATGATGAAGATTATAGACATGCAAAAATTGAGACAGCCAAACAAAAGATCAAGGAACGGTATGATAATGATGAAGATTACCGAATCGAATATAAGAAAAAAGAAAAGCAAAGGTATTCAACCGTCCAGGTGTATCGAGAAGTAAAAATTGAGACAGCCAAACAAAAGATCAAGGAGCGTTATCAAAATGATAAACCTTATAGAGAAGCAACAATTGAGCAGGCTAGACAAAAGATCAAGGAGCGTTATCACAATGATGAAGATTACCGAAAAATATATAAGAAAAAAGTTGCTACCAGAATAATGGGTAGATACTGGGGTGACAAAAGCTATAATGAAAAAATTAAATTCTCTGCGAGGTTGTACCTAAGAACACTTAAGGATAAAGGGAAAAATTACATTCAGAAATACAAGAAGATGGCAAAATTATAATAAAGATTGAACTCTTCCCTATACTAACTTGCATACGCAACTTCAGTATAGTTAAGATTACAGTATTTATATTTTTACATTAAAAGACGATCACTGAAATAACAAACCATTCCATACATTGGACTTAGTTAGCTACTTGATTATTTGAGTTTCGTCTCTAACTATTTAAAAGAAGAAAAAGCCGTAAGGTTTTTCCTGTTTGTATTTATAGTTAAAAAACGAACTCAAGTCCAAAGAAACTGAACACTGTGGTTCATTCATATTATCTTCATTATTTTAGCTAGAATGTAAATAAACAAGTTTCTTTTTTAAATTGAAAAGATAGTGCTTTTAATTCAACATATTAAAAGTTCTCCCCGACGGGGAATCGAACCCCATTCTCCCAGGTAACAAGTGGGCATAATTACCATTAGACTATCGAAGACTTATAAAATAAAAGTTACATATAAGATATGATAATAATTTTTTAATCCGGGTTACATAAGGGCTCGATTATCGAATTTTTATAATAAAGAGCGAACTCTTGCCTATAATAGATTAGATACTCAACTTAATTATAGTTAATAATATCCGGGTTGCAGCGGTAGCTAGCAACCTAGTAAGAGACGATCACGTCCAATGTTAAGAAATATAAAAATTATAATAAAGATCGAACTCTTCCCTATACTAACTTGCATACGCAACTTCACTATAGTTAAGATTACAGTATTTATATTTTTACATTAAAAGACGATCACTGAAATAACAAACCATTCCATACATTAGACTTAGTTAGCTACTTGATTGTTTGAGTTTTGTCTCTTACTATTTAAAAGAAGAAAAAGCCGTAGGCTTTTTCCTGTTTGTATTTATAGTTAAAAAACGAACTCAAGTCCAAAGAAACTGAACACTGCGGTTCATTCATATTATTTTCATTATTTTAGCTAGATTATAATAAAGATCGAACTCTTCCCTATATTAACTTGCATAGGCAACTTCACTATAGTTAAGATTACAGTATTTATATTATACATCATTATAAATTATAAAAGGTTCAAATGTTCGAAGATTATAGAGTTAAAAATTTTCCCACACTAGGAATCGAACCCGGGGCTGTTAAGTGAAAGTTAACTATCCTAGCCACTAAACCGCATGGGACCATAAGGAAGTACGATTTAAGAGCCATATGCATATTATTATTTCAACATACCAATTATAATAAGGCAAAAACAAAATCGTCGACTTGCAACCTTACTTTTGACACATTATTTAAATCTTCATCAGACTTAAAAAATGTTTTGCTAGTTTTACATGAAAGAACGAACCTTAGCCCATAGAAGCAGAAATAAGAATATCTAGGTTGCAGTGGTAGCTAGCAACCTATTACATAATCCGGGTTTAAGTGGTAGCTAGCAACCTAGTAAGAAACGCCAAATTAAAAGATGATCATTAGAAGAACAAACAATTGCTTATATTGGACTTACTTAGCTGCCTGATTCTTTGAGGTTTTATAATAAAGAACGATCTCTTGCCTCTACTAAATTTATAGGCCACTTAACTATAGTGTAGGCTAGTCCGGGTTGCAGCGGTAGCTAGCAACCTAGTAAGAGACGATCACGTCCAATGTTAAGAAATATAAAAACCCATAGCTCCTAAAAAAGGAGTCAGATCAAAACAAAAAGTACACCATTAGAACCGCCTTGTCCGAAACCCCTGTATAGGAAACTTTCTGTCATTTGGCTTGAACAGCAAGGGAAATATATTGGCTTGAAAATCAAGAAAATTGACTTTAACCACGTTATTCTCCCCAAACGGGATATTTTTTTCTTTTTTTTTTTGTATCCAGAGATAGCTTGGCACTGGAACATCGTAGAGGGTTGTTCAATAGCTCATTTTAAAGGAAATTAATTGGGTTAAAAATCTATAGTAACTAAAATAAATTATTTCTAAAAGAGAATAAATTTTTCCAATAAAAACTGTATTTTTGATGCAGTGACGTCATAATTACTATATAAGATCATCATAGTTTTATATTAGAGCTATGACGTGAATAGAGTGACGTCATAATTAGTATATAAGGAAAGTAAAAACTGAAAATTCTCTCATTCTTGATTAGAATAATGGTTAGATCAAAGCAGGCTATACGCAAGTTGAAGAAAGAGTACTATCCGGGTTGCAGCGGTAGCTAGCAACCTAGTAAGAGATTATAATAAAGATCGAACTCTTCCCTATACTAACTTGCATACGCAACTTCACTATATTTAAGATTACAGTATTTATATTATACATCATTATAGATTATAAAAGGTTCAAATGTTCGAAGATTATAGAGTTAAAAATTTTGCCGCACCGGGAATCGAACCCGAGCCTGTTAAGTGAAAGTTAACTATCCTGGCCACTAGACCATATGGAACCATAAAGAAGTATGATTTAAGAGCCATATGCATATTATTATTTCACCATACCAATTATAATAAGGCCGAAACAAAATCGTCGACTTGCAACCTTACTTTTGACACATTAGTTAAATCTTCATCAGGCTTAAAATTTTTTTTGCTAGTTTTACATGAAAGAACGAACCTTAGCCCATAGTAGCAGAAATAAGAATATCTAGGTTGCAGCGGTAGCTAGCAACCTATTACATAATCCGGGTTTAAGTGGTAGCTAGCAACCTAGTAAGGAACGCCAAATTAAAAGATGATCATTAGAAGAACAAACAATTGCTTATATTGGACTTAGTTAGCTGCCTGATTCTTTGAGGTTTGTCTCTTACTATTCCAAAGAAGAAAAAGCCGTAGGCTTTTTCCTGTTTGTAATAATACATTAAAAGATAACCATATGTGACGTAATAAGTGAATGCAATATTTATACACGTTCATCTTTCGACAAGTATTGCATTAAACAACGAGCTATATCCGAGTTGCAGCGGTAGCTAGCAACCTAGTAAGAGACGATCACGTCCAATGTTAAGAAATATAAAAGCCCATAGCTCCTAAAAAAGGATTTACATTAAAAGACGATCATTGGAATAACACACCATTGCATACATTGGACTTAGTTAGCTACTTGATTATTTGAGGTTCGTCTCTTGCTATTTCAAAGAAGAAAAAGCCATAGGCTTTTTCCTGTTTGTTATAATAAGGGACGAACTCTAGCATACAGTAACTAAAATATTAAAATAAATAATTACATAAGAAATCCATCTAGTTTATTACAAAAATACATTAAAGATCCTTATAGTTTTGCAATAAGAAACGTACTGTAGCCCATAGTAACTGGGGTAATAAATTTACATATATAACGAAAACTGGCACATTTACGTATTGAACTGATTACTGATACATATACACATGTTAACACTGTTAAACTGGTTAACACTGTTTAACATGTTAACACTGTTAAACAAGTTAACACTGATACATAAAAAAAACTATACACTGGTATATTTACTCATAAAACTGAGCTTACATTTACGTGTGGAACTGAACACTACGGGTTATTTTTTTTATGTTATCCAGTTTTTTCAACCAGATTTTTGTTTCTTCGTCGGTTCTTATTGGCTTGATTAGAGGGTTCTTTCGAGTCATTTTTTGTTCCTTTTTGAAAGCATCATCGCAGGGATCCCTTTTACATTAGTCGGTTTCACTTTCATTTGTTTGTTCTTTGCCACGCAACGAATCTGCTAAAACTTCAAGACCTGTCACTTTTTCTTTTATTGGATCACTTGCGAGACTGGTTGAAATTATTTCCGTTTTAATTGTTTCTAAAAAATCCTCTTTTTTATCATTTTCTGGGACATATTCTACCTTTTCCTTGTTCTTATCTTCAATTACTTTGGAAAATAATCCTCTTATACGGCCAATACACTTTTCAGCAATTATACCAACATCATCCAAAATTTGGACATTCTTTTTCCTTTTCCGGGTTGCAGCGGTAGCTAGCAACCTAGTAAGAGACGATCACCTCCAATGTTAAGAAATATAAAAACCCGTAGCTCCTAAAAAAAGAGTCAGATCAAAACAAAAAGTACACCATTAGAACCGCCTTGTCCAAATCCTCCATAAAGGAAACTTACCGCCCTTTGGCTTGAATAACAAAGAAAATATATTGGCTTGAAAATCAAGAAAATAGACTTTTACCACGTTATTCTCCCCAAACGGGATATTTTTTTCTTTTTTTTTTTCTTTGTCTCCAGAGATAGCTTGGCACTGGAACATCGTAGAGGGTTGTTCAATAGCTCATTTTAAAGGAAATTAATTGGGTTAAAAACCTTTTGTAACTAAAATAAATTATTTCTAAAAGAGAATAAATTTTTCCAATAAAAACTGTATTTTTGATGCAGTGACGTCATAATTACTATATAAGAAACGTCAAAACTGTAAATGGTCTCATTCATGAATACATAATGGTTAGATCAAAGCAAGCTACACGCAAGTTAAAAAATCAGTACTAAAATATCCGGGTTGCAGCGGTAGCTAGCAACCTAGTAAGAGACGATCACCTCCAATGTTAAGAAATATAAAAACCCGTAGCTCCTAAAAAAAGAGTCAGATCAAAACAAAAAGTACACCATTAGAACCGCCTTGTCCAAATCCTCCATAAAGAAAACTTACCGCCCTTTGGCTTGAATAACAAAGAAAATATATTGGCTTGAAAATCAAGAAAATAGACTTTTACCACGTTATTCTCCCCAAACGGGATATTTTTTTCTTTTTTTTTTTCTTTTTCTTTTCCACAGATAGCTTGGCACTGGAACATCGTAGAGGGTTGTTCAATAGCTCATTTTAAAGGAAATTAATTGGGTTAAAAACCTTTTGTAACTAAAATAAATTATTTCTAAAAGAGAATAAATTTTTCCAATAAAAACTGTATTTTTGATGCAGTGACGTCATAATTACTATATAAGAAACGTCAAAACTGTAAATGGTCTCATTCATGAATACATAATGGTTAGATCAAAGCAAGCTACACGCAAGTTAAAAAATCAGTACTAAAAAATCAAGAAAAGTGGCAGCTACTACAACATTCTGCCTTAACGGGATATTTTTTTCTCTTTTTACAGTAAAGAACGATCTCTCTCCCATAGTAACTGATATGCTACATTAAAAGACGATCATTGGAATAAAAATTTATTGCATGCATTGGACTTACTTAGCTATTTGATCGTTGGAGGTTCGTCTCTTACTATTTCAAAGAAGAAAAAGCCGTAGGCTTTTTCCTGTTTGTAATATTTTCCTGTTTGTTATCAAGGTTACAGCGGTATTACATAAAGGACCGATATAACTTATCATAAATGGTGTTTCTCAATTATTATTCGAGTAAAGAACATCCGGGGTGCAGCGGTAGCTAGCAACCTAGTAAGAAACGATCACGTACAATGTTAAGAAATATAATTTTCATAAGTCCTAAAAAAATATTATAAAGAAACTAAAGAAAATTAAACCAGATCTGTCCTTATATCGTAAAAAAAATTTACAATAAAGAGGGAACTCTAACCTATAGTAACTGGAAGACGTGTAAGGGTGTGTGTCAACTGAAAAAAGAATAATTACTGAAAATACTAAATAAAACAATTTTATTTAACTGTAAACTGCAAAAATATTTATGGTGTCTGAGCAATAATTTTAATTTTTTAGTTCAAACAAAAAAACTACCTAAAAATGTAAAAATTAGTTTGGTTTTCCTTTTTCTTCAAGTGACTTATTACCTCACTTTATGGGATGAAAATTTTTTAATAAAGATCCAACTCTTGCCTATACTAACTGGTATGGGTCGCTTAACTATAGTATAGGCTTGTAAAGTTATATTTTTTATAATAAGGAACGAACTATTACCTATACTAACATCAATAGGCAATTTAAGTATACTTAATAATTTTATACCAAAGACGATCATTAGAAAAACACATTATAGTAAAGGAAGATACGTAATTGTTTTTTAAACCTGCTTAATCTAAATTAGTAATGAACATGAACGATTCTTATATACAAAATAAAACTAATTTTGAAATTTTCAGGCATTTTTCTAGTTTCAATTACAAGATTAAAATTATTGGTCCGATATCATAAATGGTTTTGCAGTTTTTACAGTAAAGACCGATCTCTCGCCCATAGTAACTGATATATGGTGGTTCCAGGGGTAGCTGCAAGATATCCAGATTGCAGCGGTATCCGGGTTGCAGCGGTAGCTAGCAACCTAGTAAGAGACGATCAGTCCAATGCTAATTTTACAGTAAAGAATAAACTTCCAGCCCATAGTAACTAAAATTATATTATAATTTCATGTTAAAGATTACACTAAAAGACGATCATTGGAATTGCATCCGGGTTGCAGCGGTAGCTAGAAACCTAGTAAGAGACGATCACGTCCAATGTTAAGAAATATAAAAACCCATAGCTCCTAAAAAAGGAGTATAGGTATCTAGCAACCTAGTAAGAGACGAGGAAGCCCCATAGTAAAAACTAATGTAACCCATAACTCCTGAAAAAAGATTCAGATCAAAACAAGAAGTACACTATTAGAAACGCCTTGTCCAAAACCTCTTTATAGCAAACTTACCGTCTCTTGGCTTGAATAACAAGGAAAATATATTAGCATTAAAAACTAGAAAATTCACTTTAACCACGATATTCTCCACATACGGCAGCTTTTTTTCTTTCCGTTTGATTTTTCTTTTCAGCTAGCTGGGCATTGGAAAATCATTGAGAGCTGTATAATGGCTCATTTTAAAGGAAATTGCTACATCTAGTCACTTTTTTCCGGGTTGCAGCGGTAGCTAGCAACCTAGTAAGAGACAATCACGTCCAATGTTAAGATATATAAAAACCCATAACTCCTAAAAAAAGGTCAGATCAAAACAAAATCCGGGTTGCAGCGGTAGCTAGCAACCTAGTAAGAGACGATCACCTCCAATGTTAAGAAATATAAAAACCCGTAGCTCCTAAAAAAAGAGTCAGATCAAAACAAAAAGTACACCATTAGAACCGCCTTGTCCAAATCCTCCATAAAGGAAACTTACCGCCCTTTGGCTTGAATAATAAAGAAAATATATTGGCTTGAAAATCAAGAAAATAGACTTTTACCACGTTATTCTCCCCAAACGGGATATTTTTTTCTTTTTTTTTTTCTTTTTCTTTTCCACAGATAGCTTGGCACTGGAACATCGTAGAGGGTTGTTCAATAGCTCATTTTAAAGGAAATTAATTGGGTTAAAAACCTTTTGTAACTAAAATAAATTATTTCTAAAAGAGAATAAATTTTTCCAATAAAAACTGTATTTTTGATGCAGTGACGTCATAATTACTATATAAGAATTATAATAAAGAACGACCTCTTACCTATACTAAATTTTATACGCCACGTAATTATAGTATAGGTTAGTAATTCAACAGATAGCATGGCACTGGAATATTGTAGAGAGATGTTCAATGGCTCATTTTGAAGGAAATTAATGGGGTTAAAAACATTTTGTAATTAAAACAAATTATTTTACAATAAATTACAGTAAAGAACGATCTCTCTCCCATAGTAACTGATATAAAATTATAATAAAGATCGAACTCTTCCCTATACTAACTTGCATACGCAACTTCACTATAGTTAATATAGTTAAGATTACAGTATTTATATTATACATCATTATAAATTATAAAAGGTTCAAATATTCGAAGATTATAGAGTTAAAAATTTTCCCACACCGGGAATCGAACCCGAGCCTGTTTTATAGTAAAGAACGAACTCTTGCCCTTAGTTACCTATGTCTTGTCAAATTAGCTAATTAATTTCACCTGATTTTGTTTTAAAAATAATTCCCACACCGGGATTCGAACCCAAGCCAATTGGTTGAAAGCCAACTATCCTAAACCACTAGACCATATGAGATATGTGTAAAAAGCTAATTAATTGTTTTATGATATCCGGGTTGTTATAATAAAGAACGACCTCTTGCCTATACTAAATTTTATACGCCACTTAATTATAGTATAGGTTAGTACTTCAACAGATAGCATGGCACTGGAACATCGTAGAGAGTTGTTCAATGGCTCATTTTAAAGGAAATTAATGGGGTTAAAAACCTTTTGTAATTAAAACAAATTATTTTTATTACATTAAGAAATTTTAATTATGTTCCTTAAGAAATCATCATAAATAAAAATTTCCCAAACAGAAATTGAACTCAAGCCTACTGGGTGAGAGCTATCCCAACCTCTAGACCATATAGGATATATTAAAATATCCGATTAATGAAGTTTATGTTAAAGAACAAATTATAATCCTAGTTAGCTGCCTGATTATTTGACGATCGTCTCTTACTATTCCAAAGAAGAAAAAGCCGTAGGCTTTTTCCTGTTTGTAATTTATTTCATAATAAAGTATCCGGGTTGCAGCGGTAGCTAGCAACTTAGTAAGAGACGATCACGTCCAATGTTAAGAAATATAAAATCCGGGTTGCAGCGGTAGCTAGCAACCTAGTAAGAGACGATCACCTCCAATGTTAAGAAATATAAAAACCCGTAGCTCCTAAAAAAAGAGTCAGATCAAAACAAAAAGTACACCATTAGAACCGCCTTGTCCAAATCCTCCATAAAGGAAACTTACCGCCCTTTGGCTTGAATAATAAAGAAAATATATTGGCTTGAAAATCAAGAAAATAGACTTTTACCACGTTATTCTCCCCAAACGGGATATTTTTTTCTTTTTTTTTTCTTTTTCTTTTCCACAGATAGCTTGGCACTGGAACATCGTAGAGGGTTGTTCAATAGCTCATTTTAAAGGAAATTAATTGGGTTAAAAACCTTTTGTAACTAAAATAAATTATTTCTAAAAGAGAATAAATTTTTCCAATAAAAACTGTATTTTTGATGCAGTGACGTCATAATTACTATATTTATAATAAAGAACGACCTCTTACCTATACTAAATTTTATACGCCACGTAATTATAGTATAGGTTAGTAATTCAACAGATAGCATGGCACTGGAATATTGTAGAGAGATGTTCAATGGCTCATTTTGAAGGAAATTAATGGGGTTAAAAACATTTTGTAATTAAAACAAATTATTTTACAATAAATTACAGTAAAGAACGATCTCTCTCCCATAGTAACTGATATAAAATCCGGGTTGCAGCGGTAGCTAGCAACCTAGTAAGAGACGATCACCTCCAATGTTAAGAAATATAAAAACCCGTAGCTCCTAAAAAAAGAGTCAGATCAAAACAAAAAGTACACCATTAGAACCGCCTTGTCCAAATCCTCCATAAAGGAAACTTACCGCCCTTTGGCTTGAATAAAAAAGAAAATATATTGGCTTGAAAATCAAGAAAATAGACTTTTACCACGTTATTCTCCCCAAACGGGATATTTTTTTCTTTTTTCTTTGTCTCCAGAGATAGCTTGGCACTGGAACATCGTAGAGGGTTGTTCAATAGCTCATTTTAAAGGAAATTAATTGGGTTAAAAACCTTTTGTAACTAAAATAAATTATTTCTAAAAGAGAATAAATTTTTCCAATAAAAACTGTATTTTTGATGCAGTGACGTCATAATTACTATATAAGAAACGTCAAAACTGTAAATGGTCTCATTCATGAATACATAATGGTTAGATCAAAGCAAGCTACACGCAAGTTAAAAAATCAGTACTAAAATATTATAATAAAGATCGAACTCTTCCCTATACTAACTTGCATACAATAATAATAAAGAACGACCTCTTGCCTATACTAAATTTTATATGCCACCTAATTATAGTATAGGTTATTAATTCAACAGACATTTACAGTAAAGAACGATCTCTCTCCCATAGTAACTGATATGTTACATTAAAAGACGATCATTGGAAGATATAATAAAGAACGACTTCTTGCCTATACTAAATTTTATACGCCACTTATTTATAGTATAGGTTAGTAATTCAACAGATAGATTGGTACCGGAACATCGTAGAGAATTGTTCAATGGCTCATTTTAAAGGAAATTCATGGGGTTAAAAGCTTTATAATAATCCGGGTTGCAGCGGTAGCTAGCAACCTAGTAAGAGACGATCACGTCCAATGTTAAGAAATATAAAAACCCATATTTACAGTAAAGAACGATTGCTTATGCATAGTAAATGATATATGGTGGTTTCAGGGGTAGTTACTTGTGGTTCGTCTCTTACTATTTCAAAGAAGAAAAAGCCGTAGGCTTTTTCCTGTTTGTAATGATATAGCATAAAACGAATTCCAAGTTGTAACTGATGTCATCCTGGTTGTTATAGTAAATTACAGTAAAGAACAAACCTCCAGCACATAGTAACTAAAATAAGATTATAATCAACATTAAAGATAGATCAATGATGTCATAAGTGTAGGTTGTAGTATAATAAAGATCAATTTTCATTAAAGAATGAACTTTAGTCCATAGTAACTAAAGTTATATTAAAAGACGATCATTAGGAGATCATACATAAGGGATCGAGACTGTAAATTGGAATTTCGTAAGTATCGTCGGTATCATGGTTTTATTGATAGCTGAATTACAAACTAAAAGAAATTGACCCCGGGTAGCTTTGAACCAACAACCTTTCGGTTAACGGCCGATCGTGCTAACCAATTGCATTATGACATCATTAATTGAAGTTGTAAAACTTCAATTAATAGTAAATGATAAATATAGTAAATGATATAGTAAATGATAAATTTACTAGATTTATATTAAAAGACGATCATTAGGATTACACAAAGGATCGATTAGTTATAAATGGGAATTATGTAAGTTTCTTTGGTATCATGACTACAGAGATAGCTGAAACCTAGTAGAGAACAAACCATGGCACATACTGGACTTGATTAAATGCCTCATTCTCTGATCCGGGTTGCAGTGGTAGCTAGTCCAGGTTTCAGCGGTAGCTAGCAACCTAGTAAGAGACGATCCTGTCCCATATTAGTTAAAACTAAAGTAACCCATATTACATTAAAGAACGAACTTTCATCCATAGTAATTGAAGTATTATAAGAAATCATTATATAGATAATGCATTTTCCTTAATGATTAGTATTAGACATAAATTAAAATCTTGTTTGGGGTAAAAGAGCAGTGATTAGATTTTAAACCATAATTACTTTCGGAAAAATTAGGGCCCGACCGGATTCGAACCGGTGACCTATCGATCTGCAGTCGATGGCTCTACCTCTGAGCTACGAACCCTTTTTGTTAAGAGAGAATTAAAGATGTTTACATGAATATTAGATATAAATCAAATTACAGTAGAGACCAAACTTCCAGCCCATAGTAACTAAAATAAGATTATAATTAATGTTAAAGATTGATAAATGACATTTTTTTTTGTGAGGAGGAATTAGCAACAATACTAAAAGGATTAAAGAATAATAAGGCTCCAGGTGCTGATAGGGTGGTAAATGAGTTTCTTAAATATGGTGGCTCTGAGGTTTGAAATAAGTTGCTGAAGATTATGAATATGATTTTTGAAATAGGGGAAGTACCTAACGATTTAGGAAAGCCTTAATTAAGTATAATAAAGATCAAACTCTTCCCTATACTAACTTGCATACGCAACTTCACTATAGTTAAGATTACAGTATTTATATCCGGGTTGCAGCGGTAGCTAGCAATCCGGGTTGCAGCGGTATCTAGCAACCTAGTAAGAGACGATCACGTCCAATGTTAAAAATCTAAAAACCCATAGTTCCTAACAGAGGAGTCAGATCAAAACAAAAAGTACACCATTAGAACCGCCTTGTCCGAAACCCCTGTATAGGAAAATTTCTGTCCCTTGGCTTGAACAGCAAGGGAAATATATTGGCTTGAAAATCAAGAAAAGTGGCAGCTACTACAACATTCTGCCTAAACGGGATATTTTTTTTTTCTTTTTTTCTTTGTATCCAGAGATAGCTTGGCACTGGAACATCGTAGAGGGTTGTTCAATAGCTCATTTTAAAGGAAATTAATTGGGTTAAAAATCTATAGTAACTAAAATAAATTATTTCTAAAAGAGAATAAATTTTTCCACCAAAAACTGCATTTTCGATGTCTTTTCACACTGCAGTCTTTCAAACATAATCGCATACCAGCGGTAAGATTTGAACCCACGCCTCCGAAGAGACTGATGGCTAACACCAGTGCCTTGGACCACTCGGCCAGGCTGCCTCTCATAAATAAATATATATGTGAATTTGGGTTGCAGCAGTAGCTAGCAACCTAGTAAGAGACGATCAGTCCAATGCTAAGAAATATAAAAACCCAAAACTCCTAAAAATAGAGTCAGATCAAAACAAAAGTATATCATTAGAACTACCTTGTCTGAAACCCTACTAGATAAATAATGAATGGCATCATAGTTTTATATTAGAGCTATGACGTGAATAGAAAAACACGAAAATATATTGTTGTTTCTGAAGACGTCATGAAATAATACCATTACGCCATGACGTCAATAAAATCATTACGCCGTGACGTCATAATTACTACTTAAGAACGACAAAGATGTAAATTCTCTCATTCTTGATTAGATAATGGTTAGATCAAAGCAAGCTATACGCAAGTTGAAAAAACAGTACTACACAAACAACAGAGATAGTAACTTGAAAATAAAAAAGCAAAGGTATTCAACCGACCAGGCGTATCGAGAAGTAATAATTGAGAGAGCAAAACAAAACAGCAAGATGTGTAATCACAATGATGAAGATTTACATTAAAAGATAACCATATGTGACGTAATAAGTGAATGCAATATTTATACACGTTCATCTTTCGACAAGTATTGCATTAAACAACGAGCTATATCCGGGTTGCAGCGGTAGCTAGCAACCTATCCGGGTTGCAGCGGTAGCTAGCAACCTAGTAAGAGACGATCACGTCCAATGTTAAGAAATATAAAAACCCATAACTCCTAAAAAAAAGAGTCAGATCAAAACAAAAAGTACACCATTAGTATCGCCTTGTCCAAAATTCCTATAAGGGAAACTTACCGCCCTTTGGCTTGAATAACAAAGAATATATATTGGCTTGAAAATCAAGAAAATTGACTTTTACCACGTTAGTCTCCACAAAGGGGATATTTTTTTCTTTCTTCTTCTTTTCCACAGATAGCTTGGCACTGGAACATCGTAGAGAGTTGTTCAATGCCTCATTTTAAAGGAAATTATTTGGGTTAAAAACCTTTTGTACTTAAAACAATGTATTTTTAAAATAGAATCAGTTTTTTACGAAAAATCGCATATTTCATATTAAAGATTGATCAATGACGTCATAATCGTATACCAGTGGTAGGATTTGAACCCACATTTCCGAAGAGACTAGTGACTAACACCAGCGCCTTGGACCACTCGGCCAAGAAAAATATCCCACAAACGGGATATTTTTTCTTTCTTTCTTCTTCTTCTTCTTTTCCACAGATAGCTTGGCACTGGGACATTGTAGAGAGTTGTTCAATGGCTCATTTTAAAGGAAATCTCTAGATTTAGTGCTATTTTTACTTAATTTTCTTTTAAATTAATTATTTTTTACAGAAAACTTAATTTTTTATTATAATAAAGAACGAACTCTATTATTATAATAAAGAACGAATATTTTACCGATTATCTACTAATAACCATATATGACGTAATAAGTGAAATGATGTAATATCTAAAACCTATTTTTTACTAATAACCATATATGACTTAATGAGTGACGTGACGTAAAAATTGAAAAAATTAATTTTTTTTTATTTTCGTTTTTAGTTCAGAATCGCTAAAGTTATAAACTGCAAAAATATTTATGGTGTCTGAACAATAGTAAAATCTTTTAATTTAGACTAGAAAAATACCTAAAAATTTAAAATTTAGTTTAATTTTTTGTTAGGTTCTTGATACTTGATACGGGACATAAACATTTAACTAACGGTTACATAATGGTTTCAATCAAGCAAGCTACACGCAAGTTAAAAAAACAGTACTACCAAAAAAATCCGGGTTGCAGCGGTAGCTAGCAACCTAGTAAGAGACGATCACGTCCAATGTTAAGAAATATAAAAACCCATAGCTCCTAAAAAAGGAGTCAGATCAAAACAAAAAGTACACCATTAGAACAGCCTTGTCCGAAACCCCTGTATAGGAAACTTTCTGTCCCTTGGCTTGAACAGCAAGGGAAATATATTGGCTTGAAAATCAAGAAAATTGACTTTAACCACGTTATTCTCCCCAAAAGGGATATTTTTTTCTTTTTTTTTGTATCCAGAGATAGTTGGCACTGGAACATCGTAGAGGGTTGTTCAATAGCTCATTTTAAAGGAAATTAATTGGGTTAAAAATCTATAGTAACTAAAATAAACTATTTCTAAAAGAGAATAAATTTTTCCAATAAAAACTGTATTTTTGATTCAGTGACGTCATAATTACTATATAAGATCATCATAGTTTTATATTAGAGCTATGACGTGAATAGAGTGACGTCATAATTAGTATATAAGGAAAGTCAAAACTGAAAATTCTCTCATTCTTGATTAGAATAATGGTTAGATCAAAGCAGGCTATACGCAAGTTGAAGAAAGAGTACTACACAAACAACAGAGATAGTACCTTGAAATGAAAAAAGCAAAGGTATTCAACCGACCAGGCGTATCGAGAAGTAATAATTGAGAGAGCAAAACAAAGGTATTCAACCGACTAGGCGTATCGAGAAGTAATAATTGAGAGAGCAAAAGAACGGTATGGTAATGATGAACATTACAGAGAAGCAAGAATTGAGCAGGCTAGACAAAAGAGCAGGGAACGGTATGATAATGATGAAGATTACCGAAACAAACATAAGAAAAAAGTTGCTACCAGAATAATGGGTAGATACTGGGGTGACAAAAGCTATAATGAAAAAATTAAATTCTCTGCGAGGTTGTACCGAAGAACGCATAAAGACAAAGGGAAAAATTACATTCAGAAATACAAGAAGATGGCAAAAATGCAGGCTGATCTTCGTAAATTGAGAAACATTTTACGCATGTTTTACCAGGATCACGAAAAGTATTCAAAATTACAGATTAAAATTCTCTTTGAAAGAGCGGATGCTGTTGAAAAGTCGGCTAGAAATTCCTTGGCAAAGCTTCATAGTAATATCCAAAAGAAATTTTGTCAGTTTAATGAAAAGCTTCCAAGGTATGGATTGGCAACTGCGGAACAGTTTACAGATGCAATGGAAAATGTTCGACAACACAGTGAATATACGGAGGCGTACTTCTTTGAAAATTCGTATATTAATTTTGGAAGGAGCAATTGCGGTTTATGTAGCAGCAATAAAAACATATATACAAGCATACCTATCAACAGCGAAGGAAAAGCAATGTTTTTCAATTATGGCGAAAACGAGCCTGTTAGGGTTATTAGTAAATGTGTTTGTAAGACTAATGATTTAGAACAAATTCCTGGAACACCGACTCAAGAAAAAAGCATTTCTAACTGTGTTTTAAACAGTTCTTTTAGTTCTACTGAATATTTGGCAAAAAAATCTCTGTGTAGTAGAACAAACTGTCCTGAAAAGTACGAGACAACTATTGAAGAATGCTCTGAATCTAGATCTGACAAGGAAATTATGATGGCTGAAGTCACCTATAACAATCTGAGTAAACATTCAAAACCAAAAATTGGGCAGCAGGTTATCCGGGTTGCAGCGGTAGCTAGCAACCTAGTAAGAGACGATCACCTCCAATGTTAAGAAATATAAAAACCCGTAGCTCCTAAAAAAAGAGTCAGATCAAAACAAAAAGTACACCATTAGAACCGCCTTGTCCAAATCCTCCATAAAGGAAACTTACCGCCCTTTGGCTTGAACAGAAAGGGAAATATATTGGCTTGAAAATCAAGAAAATAGACTTTTACCACGTTATTCTCCCCAAACGGGATATTTTTTTTTTTCTTTTTTTGTCTCCAGAGATAGCTTGGCACTGGAACATCGTAGAGGGTTGTTCAATAGCTCATTTTAAAGGAAATTAATTGGGTTAAAAACCTTTTGTAACTAAAATAAATTATTTCTAAAAGAGAATAAATTTTTCCAATAAAAACTGTATTTTTGATGCAGTGACGTCATAATTACTATATAAGAAACGTCAAAACTGTAAATGGTCTCATTCATGAATACATAATGGTTAGATCAAAGCAAGCTACACGCAAGTTAAAAAATCAGTGCTAAAATATTATAATAAAGATCGAACTCTTCCCTATACTAACTTGCATACGCAACTTCACTATAGTTAAGATTACAGTATTTATATTATACATCATTATAGATTATAAAAGGTTCAAATGTTATAATGATAAAATAACTCTTGGCTATACTAACTGGCATAGTCAAGTTAGTATAGCCGTTAGAATACGTTTATCAAAATCTATTTATCCGTATATACACAGATTTGTGGAAAAATCAAATCAATGAATACCTTACTACAGCACAATGGATGAAAGTGTGCCTCATGATTCGAGGTTTGCGGGTTCAAATCCACCTGTAGTAAGGGATCAATATTAAACGATTGGCTTTTCCTTCTTTAAAAGAAGATTACATTAAGAGACGATCATTGGAATAACAAACTATTGCATAATTTGGACTTAGTTAGCTACTTGATTGTTTGAGGTGCGTCTCTTACTATTTCAAAGAAGAAAAAGCCGTAGGCTTTTTCCTGTTTGTATACATTAAAGAACGACACCTAGCCCATTAAAAATGAAACATAAATAGGGATTATGTAATTTCCATCAGTATCATGGCTGTAGAGACGGCTGATACCTAGTAAAGAACAAATCATTACAGCAAAGAACATTTCATGTTAAAGATTGATCAATGATGCCATAATCATAGTTTGTAGCCAGGTCGTCTCTTACTATTCCAATAAAGAAAAAGCAATAGGCTTTTTCCTGTTTATCCGGGTTGCAGCGGTAGCTAGCAACCTAGTAAGAGACGATCACGTCCAATGTTAAGAAATATCCGGGTTGCAGCGGTAGCTAGCAACCTAGTAAGAGACGATCACGTCCAATGTTAAGAAATATAAAAACCCGTAGTTCCTAACAGAGGAGTCAGATCAAAACAAAAAGTACACCATTAGAACCGCCTTGTCCAAATCCTCCATAAAGGAAACTTACCGCCCTTTGGCTTGGATAACAAAGAAAATATATTGGCTTGAAAATCAAGAAAATTGACTTTTACCACGTTATTCTCCCCAAACGGGATATTTTTTTCTTTTTTTTTTTCTTTGTTTCCAGAGATAGCTTGGCACTGGAAAATCGTAGAGGGTTGTTCAATAGCTCATTTTAAAGGAAATTAATTGGGTTAAAAACCTTTTGTAACTAAAATAAATTATTTCTAAAAGAGAATAAATTTTTCCAATAAAAACTGTATTTTTGATGCAGTGACGTCATAATTACTATATAAGAAACGTCAAAACTGTAAATGGTCTCATTCATGAATACATAATGGTTAGATCAAAGCAAGCTACACGCAAGTTAAAAAATCAGTACTAAAAAATCAAGAAAAGTGGTTATAATAAAGATCGAACTCTTCCCTATACTAACTTGCATACGAAACTTCACTATAGTTAAGATTACAGTATTTATATTATGCATCATTATAAATTATAAAAGCTTCAAATGTTCGAAGATTATAGAGTTAAAAATTTTCCCACCCCGGGAATCGAACCCGAGCCTGTTAAGTGAAAGTTAACTATCCTAGCCATTTATAATAAAGAACGACCTCTTGCCTATACTAAATTTTATATGCCACTTAATTATAGTATAGGTTAGTAATTCAACAGATAGCATGGCACTGGAACACCGTAGAGAGTTGTTTAATGGCTCATTTTAAAGAAAATTAATGGGGTTAAAATTTGCAGTAAAGAACGAACCTTAGCCCATAGTAGCAGAAAAAAGAATATCTAGGTTGCAGCGGTAGCTAGCAACCTATTAATCACATAATCCGGGTTGCAGTGGTAGCTAGCAGCCTAGTAAGAAACACCAAATTAAAAGATGATCATTAGAAGAACAAACCATTGCTTATATTGGACTTAGTTAGCTGCCTTATAATAAAGAACAACATATTGCATATATTAATTTATATTAGAATTATTATATTTAGCTAGGAGGTAGCTAAATTACATTAAAAGACGATCATTGGAATAAAAATTACAGTAAAGAACAAACTTCCAGCCCATAGTATTACATAAAGGACCGATATAGCTCATCATAAATGGTTTCTTGTCAATACGTTACAATATAAGAAGCGTCATATTTACATTAAAAGACGATCATTGGAATAACAAATTACTGTATACATTAGATTTTATATACATTACATTGAAGAACCGGACTGTAGTCCACAATAGTTGAATTATTGCAAGATCCGGGTTGCAGCGGTAGCTAGCAATCCGGGTTGCAGCGGTAGCTAGCAACCTAGTAAGAGACGATCACCTCCAATGTTAAGAAATATAAAAACCCGTAGCTCCTAAAAAAAGAGTCAGATCAAAACAAAAAGTACACCATTAGAACCGCCTTGTCCAAATCCTCCATAAAGGAAACTTACCGCCCTTTGGCTTGAATAACAAAGAAAATATATTGGCTTGAAAATCAAGAAAATAGACTTTTACCACGTTATTCTCCCCAAACGGGATATTTTTTTCTTTTTGCTTTTTATAATAAAGATCGAACTCTTCCCTATACTAACTTGCATACAATAATAATAAAGAACGACCTCTTGCCTATACTAAATTTTATATGCCACCTAATTATAGTATAGGTTATTAATTCAACAGACAGCTTGGCACTAGAAGATCGTAGAGAGTTGTTCAATGGTTCATTTTAAAGGAAATTAATGGGGTTAAAAACCTTTTTTAATTAAAACAAATTATTTTTATTACATTAAGAAATAAAGAACGAACGCTAGCTCATAGGAACTAAATACATTAAAAGACGATCACTGAAATAGCAAACCATTCCATACATTGGATTTAGCTACTTGATTGTTTGAGTTTCGTCTCTTACTATTTAAAGGAAGAAAAAGCCGTAGGCTTTTTCCTGTTTGTATTTACAGTTAAAAAACGAACTCAAGCCCAAAGAAACTGAACCCTGTGGTTCATTCATATTTTACAGTAAAGAACGATCTCTCTCCCATTAGATTATGAGAGATCCCATAATTTAAAGGACGTGCGAGGCGTTCCTCAACAGCTTCATTGGGGTCTAAAAAGTACATCTGGCCATATGAAGGTGGCTCAATTTCACTTTCAGTAGATTGTGGCGGATGTGCCGATAAATTTATTTTGTGGTAAATTTGTCCAGCTACTTTAAAGCTAAATATATTCCGACTATTTATGGTTCGATCATCGATTACGTTGAATGGAGCTAGAGCAAAACACGAGTTCAAATTTCGAATACGTTTAAGAAACTCTTCAGAGAGCAAGTTACGTCCTAAAAAAAGGCAAACCAATTCATTTGGAAATTTATGACGTTAAGGATTGTATGTCAGGTGTTGTACTCAGACAATATTTTTCATTAGTATAAAATATGCCTAGAGGACTGCCCAAGAAATTCCAAGTTAATTGCCTTGTAAGGTCCCTTCAGGTGAATACACGTAAAATTTTGAATAACAAACTAAATTACGATTTTTTATAATAAAGAACGACCTCTTGCCTATATTTTATACACCACTTAATTATAGTATAGGTTAGTAATTCCACAGATAGCTTGGCACTGGAACATCGTAGAGAGTTTTTTATCATATATAATAAAGAACGAACTCTTTCCTATACTAAATTGCATACTCAACTTAATTATGGTTAATGATATAGTAATGATATGGTTTTATTGATAGCTGAATTAAAAATTAATAGAAAACGACCCAGGTTGGCATTGAACGACCAACTTTTTGGTTGACGCACGATCGTGCAAGCAGCTTGGACTATGACGTCATTAATTAAATTATAATAAAGAACGACCTCTTGCCTATACTAAATTTTATACGCCACTTAATTATAGTATAGGTTAGTAATTCAACAAATAGCTTGGCACTGGAACATCGTAGAGAGTTGTTCAATAGCTCATTTTAAAGGAAATTAATGGGGTTAAAAACCTTTTGTAATTAAAACAAATTATTTTAATTACATTAAAGAAATTTTAATTATATTCCTTAAGAAATCATCATAAGTAAAAATTTCCCATATGGAAATTGAACTCAAGCCAACTGGGTGAGAGCTATCCCAACCTCTAGACCATATAGGATATATTAAAATATCCAATCACTGAAGTTTATGTTAAAGAACAAATTATAAACCTAGTTATCCGTCTGATTATTTGAGGATCGTCTCTTACTATTCCAAAGAAGAAATATCCGTAGGATTTTTCCTGTTTGAAATTTATAATCCGGGTTCAAGCGGTAGTTATAGTAAAGAACGGACTCATGCCCAAAGAAACTGAACCCTGTGGTTCGTTCATATTATCTTACCTATTTTAGCTAGGATGTAAATAAAACGAGTTTCTTTTTTATCCGGGTTGCAGCGGTAGCTAGCAACCTAGTAAGAGACGATCACGTCTAATATTGAGATATACAAAAACCCATAACTCCTAAAAAAAAGTCAGATCAAAAAAAAAAGTACACCATTAGAACCGCCATGTCTAAAACCCCTGTATAGCAAACTTTCTTTCATTAGGCTTGAACAGCAAGGGAAATATATTGGCTTGAAAATCACGAAAATTGACTTTAACCACGTTATTCTCCACAAACGGCATCTTTTTTTCTTTCTTCTTCTTTTCCACAGATAGCTTGGCACTGGAACATCGTAGAGAGCTGTTCAATGGCTCATTTTAAAGGAAATCTCTAGATCTAGTGCCATTTGTACTTATTTTTTTAAAATAAAATCCATTTTTTACGGAAAACTTAATTTTTTATTTACAATATTAATCAATGACGGCATAGTCGTTGTATGTAGTTAGTACATAAAGGCTCGATCATCGAATAAAGCAGAAACTAAGTAAAGGACAATTATGCCTCCCTACATTCACAGTGATGTCTAAAAATACCTTAAAATTTTTAAATTAGTTTTATTTTTGGTTAGGTTCTAACTACCCGACGTGGGATTTAATATGTATTTCCAGACCAAAAAATTCAATTTATTTATATATCTTATTTTTCAATTCCTGCAAATTTAAAAATTAGTTTTTATAGGTTATGCGTACTTGATACGAGATTTAAGAAATGATAATAGGATAATTAAGATAGTAATAGGAGGCCTTCTAAGCGAGATATACGTAATTTTAAAAAAAGTACTACACGAAAAACTTAGACAGCATCTTGAAAAGAGAAAAGCGAAGGTATTCAACCGACCAGGCGTATCGAGATACAAAAATTGATTGTGACAAACAGCGTTATTAGAATGATGAAGTTTATAGACATCCAAAAATTGAGACAGCCAAACAATAGAGCAAGGAACGGTATGATAATGATAAAGATTACCGAAACAAACATAAGAAAAAAGTTGCTACCAGAATAATGGGTAGATACTGGGATGACAAAAGCTATAATGAAAATATTAAAACCTCTGGGAGGCTTTACCTAAGAACGCATAAGGACAAAGTGAAAAATTACATTCAGAAGTCCAAGAAGATGGCAAAAATGCATGCTAATCTTCGTAAAATGAGAAATAATTTACGAATGTTTTACCAGGATTACGAAAGTATTCAAATTTACAGATTAAAATTCTCTTTGAAAGAGCGGATGCTTTTGAAAAGTTGGCTAGAAATGCTCTGGCAAAACTTCATAGTAATATCCAAAAGAAATGTTTTCAGTTTAATGAAAAGCTTCCAAGCTATGGACTGGCAACATTGGATTAGTTTATAGATTCAATAGAAAATTCTAGACAACACCGTGAATATATGGAGGCGTACTTCTTAGAAAATTCGTATATTAATTTTGGATTTAAAATATAGAACGAACTCTAGCCTATACTAACTGAAAAGTTTAGTAAAAGTAGTAACTTCAGAGATTATTGAATAATATTTTATATAAATAATCACTCATATAATCTTCATTATTTTAGCTAGGATGTAACTAAATCCAGGTTGAAGCGGTAGCTAGCAACCTAGTAAGAGACGATCACGCCCCATAGTAATAAAACTAAAATAACCCATATTATAATAATCCGGGTTGCTATAATAAAGATCGAACTCTTCCCTATACTAACTTGCATAGGCAACTTCACTATAGTGACGATTACAGTATTTATATTATACATCATTATGAATTATAAAAGGTTCGAATGTTCGAAGATTATAGAGTTAAAAATTTTCCCACCCCGGGAATCGAACCCGGGCCTCTTAAGTGAAAGTTAACTATCCTAGCCACTAGACCAAATGGGACCACAAAGAAGTATGATTTAAGAACCATATGCATATTATTATTTCACCATACCAATTATAATGAGGCCAAAACAAAATCGTCGACTTGCAACCTTACTTTTGACACATCAGTTAAATCTTCATCAGACTTAAAAACTGTTTTGCTAGTTTTATAGTAATCCGGGTTGCAGCGGTAGCTAGCAACCTAGTAAGAGACGATCACGTCCAATGTTAAGAAATATAAAAACCCATAGTTCCTAACAAAGGAGTCAGATCAAATTCAAAAGTACACCATTAGAACCGCCTTGTCCGAAACCCCTGTATAGGAAACTTTCTGTCCCTTGACTTGAAACAGCAAGGGAAATATATTGGCTTGAAAATCAAGAAAATTGGCAGCTATTACAACATTCAGCCTAAACGGGATATTTTTTTACAATAAGGAACCAACTGAACCCATAGTAACTTAAGTATTAAATCAAACAGTTCGTGGTCATAATAAAGAGCTGTGTAATGGCTCATTTTAAAGAAAACTGCTGTATATAGAAACCTTTTTAATTAACAAATTTAATTATTATTATAAAACAAATTGTTACGACATGGTAAAGAACTAACTCATGGCGATAGTAACTAATTTAATTTTGAAAAGAAAGAATTACGGCGGAAACCTAAATGGTAGCATAAGTAAGCAACATTTCTTAAGAACTGCCCACCGGAATCAAAATACAATAAAGAACGACACCTTGCCCATGTTAACTAAAACATAAATAGGGATTATGTAATTTCCAATAGTATCATGGCTGTAGAGATGGCTGAAACCTAGTTACAATAAAAAACGATCATTGGAATAACAAAAATTGCATACCTTTGGAATTAGCTAGCTACTTGATTATTTGAGACTCGTCTCTTACTATTTAAAGGAAGAAAAAGCCGTAGGCTTTTTCCTGTGTGTAATCAGTTTATTATCATAGGCAGCTCGCTAGCACTGCCTGAGTAAAGAACGATGTGGGCACAATGTGTTTTTTTCCGGGTTGCAGCGATAGCTAGCAACCTAGTAAGAGACGATCACGTCCAATGTTAAGAAATATAAAAACCCATAGTTCCTATTAAAGGAGTCAGATCAAAACAAAAAGTACACCATTAGAACCGCCTTGTCCGAAAACCCTGTATAGGGAACTTTCTGTCCCTTGGCTTGAACAGCAAGGGAAATATATTGGCTTGAAAATCAAGCAAATTGACTTTAACCACGTTATTCTCCCCAAACGGGATATTTTTTTCTCTTTTCTTTTTTTTTCTTTTCCACATTATAATAAAGAACGACCTCATGCCTATACTAAATTTTATACGCCACTATTGAATTATAGTATAGGTTAGTAATTCCACAGATAGCTTGACACTGGAACATCGTAGAGAGTTGTTCAATGGCTCATTTTAAAGGAAATTAATGGGGTTAAAAATATTATATTAAAAGACGATCATTAGAAGAACAAACCATTGCATACATTGAACTTAGTTAGCTCCCTTATTCTTTGAGAGTAGTCTCTTACTACTCCAAAGAAGAAAAAGCCGTAGGTTTTTTCCTGTTTGTAATCAGGGTTTTCATAATCTGGGTTGTCCGGGTTGCAGCGGTAGCTAGCAACCTAGTAAGAGACGATCACGTCCAATGTTAAGAAATATGAAAACCCATAGTTCCTAAAAAAGGAGTCAGATCAAAACAAAAAGTACACCATTAGAACCGCCTTGTCCGAAACCCCTGTATAGGAAACTTTCTGTCCCTTGGCTTGAACAGCAAGGGAAATATATTGGCTTGAAAATCAAGAAAATTGACTTTAACCACGTTATTCTCCCCAAACGGGATATTTTTTTCTCTTTTTTTTCTCTTTTCTTTGTATCCAGAGATTGCTTGGCACTGGAAAATCGTAGAGGGTTGTTCAATAGCTCATTTTAAAAGAAATTAATTGGGTTAATCCGGGTTGCAGCGGTAGCTAGCAACCTAGTAAGAGACGATCACGTCCAATGTTAAGAAATATAAAAACCCATAGCTCCTAAAAAAGGAGTCAGATCAAAACAAAAAGTACACTATTAGAACCGCCTTGTGCGAAACCCCTGTATAGGAAACACTCTGGCATTAGGCTTGAACAGCAAGAGAAATATATTGGCTTGAAAATCAAGAAAATTGATTTTAACCACGTTATTCTCCCCAAACGGGATATTTTTTTCTTTCTTTCTTTTCCACAGATAACTTGGCACTGAAACATCGTAGAGAGTTGTTCAATGGCTCATTTTAAAGGAAATCTCTATATCTAGCGCTATTTGTACTTACTTTTTTTTATTTTATATTAAAGAACGATCTTCTGTCCATATTAACTGAATTTTTATAAGGAATCCTTATATAGATGTTATAATATATAACGAGCTTTAGCCTATAGTTACTGAAATGTATAATCATAGTTTTTATATTTAGGATCGACATAGTTTATAATATAGAACGACCTCTTGCCTATACTAAATTTTATACGCCATTTAATTATAGTATAGGTTATTACATTAAAAGACGATGATTTCCGGGTTGCAGCGGTAGGTAGCAACCTAGTAAGAGACGATGACGTCCAATGTTAATTGGACGTCATTTAATTATAGTATTTAATTTTATACGCCATTTAATTATAGTATAGGTTATTACATTAAAAGACGATGATTTCCGGGTTGCAGCGGTAGGTAGCAACCTAGTAAGAGACGATGACGTCCAATGTTAAGAGATATAAAAACCCTAACTCCTAAAAAAATAGTCAAATCAAAACAAAAAGTACACCATTAGAACCGCTGTCCGAAACCCCTATAAAGGAAACTTACCGCCCTTTGGCTTGAATAACAAAGGAAATATATTGGCTTGAAAAATCAAGAAAATTGACTTTAACCACGTTATTCTCCACAAACAGGATATTTTTTTCTTTCTTCTTCTTCTTCTTTTCCACATATAGCTTGGCACTGGAACATCGTAGAGAGCTGTTCAATGGCTTATTTTAAAGGAATCCGGGTTGCAGCGGTAGCTAGCAACCTAGTAAGAGACGATCACGTTCAATGTTAAGAAATATAAAAACCCATAGTTCCTACCAAAGGAGTCAGATCAAAACAAAAATACAATAAAGAACGACTTGTAGCCCATGTTATCTGTAATATAAATAGGAATTATGTAATTTCCATCAGTATCGTGGCTGTAGAGATGGTTGAAACTTTCCGGGTTGCAGCGGTAGCTAGCAACCTAGTAAGAGACGATCACGTCCAATGTTAAGGAATATAAAAACCCATAACTCCTAAAAAAAGAGTCAGATCAAAACAATTTTCTTCTAAACACTGTTTAGTCCTAGTGATATGAAATCATATATCTTGTCAGTATGGCGCCTTTTAAAACAACTTGAAGACGTCCTATGAAAATTCTGAACAGTCTTACCATAAATCCAGGTTGCAGCGGTAGCTATCAACCTAGTAAGAGACGATCACGTCCAATGTTAAGAAATGTAAAAACCCATAGTTCCTAAAAAAGGAGTCAGATCAAAACAAAAAGTACACCATTAGAACCGCCTTGTCCGAAACCCCTGTATAGGAAACTTTCTGTCCCTTGGCTTGAACAGCAAGGGAAATATATTGGCTTGAAAATCAAGAAAAGTGGCAGCTACTACAACATTCTGCCTAAACGGGATATTTTTTTCTTTCTTGTTATCCAGAGATAGCTTTGCACTGGAACATCGTAGAAAGTTGTTCAATGGCTCATTTTAAAGGAAATTAATTGGGTTAAAAAGCTTTTGTAAATAAAACAATCCGGGTTGCAGCGGTAGCTAGCAATATAGTAAGAGACGATCACGTCCAATGTTAAGAAATATAAAAACCCATAGTTCCTAAAATTATAATAAAGAACGACACCTAGCAAATGTTAACTGAATCCGGGTGGCAGCGGTAGCTAGCAACCTCCGGGTTGCAGCGGTAGCTAGCAACCTAGTAAGAGACGATCACGTCCAATGTTAAGAAATATAAAAACCTATAGTTCCTAAAAAAGGAGTCAGATCAAATTCAAAAGTACACCATTAGAACCGCCTTGTCCGAAACCCCTGTATAGGAAATTTTCAGTCCCTTGGCTTGAACAGCAAGCAAAATATATTGGCTTGAAAATCAAGAAAAGTGGCAGCTACTACAACATTCTGCCTAAACGGGATATTTTTTTCTCTTTTCTTTCTTTTCCACAGATAGCTTGGCACTGGAACATCGTAGAGAGTTGTTCAATTGCTCATTTTAAAGGAAGTTAATTGGGTTGAAAATCTTTTGTAACTAAAATAAATTATTTCTAAAAGAGAATAAATTTTTCCACTAAAAACTGCATTTTTGATGTCTTTTCATACAGTAAAGAACGATCTCTCATCCAAAGTAACTGATACATGGTGGTTCCAGGGGTAGTTTACTTGAGGTTCGTCTCTTACTATTTCAAAGAAGAAAAAGCCGTAGGCTTTTTCCTGTTTGTAATGATATAGCATAATCCGGGTTGCAGCGGTAGCTAGCAACCTAGTAAGAGACGATCACGTCCAATGTTAAGAAATATGAAAACCCATAGTTCCTAAAAAAGGAGTCGGATCAAAACAAAAAGTACACCATTAAAACCGTCTTGTCCGAAACCCCTGTATAGGAAACTTTCTGTCCCTTGGCTTGAACAGCAAGGGAAATATATTGGCTTGAAAATCAAGAAAAGGGGTAGCTACTACAACATTCTGCCTAAACGGGATATTTTTTTTTATTTCTTCTTTTCCACAGATAGCTTGGCACTGGAACATCGTAGAGAGTTGTTCAATGGCTCATTTTAAAGGAAATCTCTAGATCTAGTATAATAAAGAACGAACCGTAGCTCATAGTAATTGAAATGTTTATCAATTAGTTTAAAATAAGATTACATTAAAAGACGATCATTAGAATATTACAGTAAAGAACAAACTTCCAACCTATAGTAAGTACAAAAAAATTATAATTAAAGGGATATTTTTTTATTTTCCACCGATAGCTTGGCACTGGAACATCGTAGAGAATTGTTCAATGGCTCATCCGGGTTGCAGCGGTAGCTAGCAACCTAGTAAGAGACGATCACGTCCAATGTTAAGAAATATAAAAACCCATAGTTCCTAACAAAGGAGTCAGATCAAAACAAAAAGTACACCATTAGAACCGCCTTGTCCGAAACCCCTGTATAGGAAACTTTCTGTTCCTTGGCTTGAACAGCCAGGGAAATATATTGGCTTGAAAATCAAGAAAATTGACTTTAACCACGTTATTCTCCCCAAACGGGATATTTTTTTCTCTTTTCTTTTTTTTTCTTTTCCACAGATAGCTTGGCATTGGAACATCGTAGAGGGTTGTTCAATAGCTCATTTTAAAGGAAATTAATTGGGTTAAAAATCTATAGTAACTAAAATAAATTATTTCTAAAAGAGAATAAATTTTTCCACCAAATTATAATAAAGAACGACCTCTTGCCTATACTAAATTTTATACGCCACTTAATTATAGTAAAGGTTAGTAATTCAACAGATAGCTTCGCACTGGAACATCGTAGAGAGTTGTTCAATGGCTCATTTTAAAGGAAATTAATGGGGTTAAAAACCTTCTGTAATTAAAACAAATTATTTTTATTACTTTACATTAAAAGACGATCACTGAAATAAAAAAACATTCCATACATTGGACTTAGTTAGCTACTTGATTGTTTGAGTTTCGTCTCTTACTATTTAAAAGAAGAAAAAGCCGTAGGCTTTTTCCTGTTTGTATTTATAGTTAAAAAACGAACTCAAGTCCAAAGAAACTGAACCCTGATCATATGATCTTCATTATTTTAGCTAGAATGTAAATAAACAAGTTTCTTTTTTAAATTTTAAATTGAAAAGATAGTGCTTTTAATTCAACATATTAAAAGTTCTCCCCGACGGGGAATCGAACCCCTACTCCCAGGTAACAAGTTGACATGCTTACCATTAGACTATCGAAGACTTATAAAGCAGAAGTTACATATAAGATATGATAATAATTTTTTAATCCGGGTTGCAGCGGTAGCTAGCAACCTAGTAAGTGACGATCACGTCCAATGTTAAGAAATATAAGAACCCATAGCTCCTAAAAAGGAGCCAGATCAAAACAAAAAGTACACCTTTAGAACCGCCTTGTCCGAAACCCCTGTATAGGAAACTTTCTGTCATTTGGCTTGAACAGCAAGGGAAATATATTGGCTTGAAAATCAAGAAAATTGACTTTAACCACGTTATTCTCCACAAACGGTATATTTTTTTTTGTTTCTTTTCCACAGATAGATTAGCACTGGAAAATCGTAGAGTTGTTCAATAGCTCATTTTAAAGGAAATTAATTGGGTTATTACATTAAGGAACTATCTGTAGCTCATAGTACCTGAAGTAATAAAAGGAATCATTATATGGATTATTATTTTAACTATATTCGTTAAAAATTCATCATAAGTAATATTTTCCCATACCGGGAATTGCATTAAATAACACATTTTAGTCCATTGTAACTGAAGCATTATAAGAAATCATTATATAAAAGATGAATTCTCCTTAAGAATCCAGGTTGTAGCGGTAGCTAGCAACCTAGAAAGAGACGATCTCGTCCAAAACTAAGAAATTTAATAGCCCATAACTTCTAAAAAACGGAGTCAGATGAAAACAAGAAATACACTATTAGAACCAGCTTATCTGAAACCCCTATACAGAAAACTTACCGTCCTATGGATATAGAATGACGTAATCGAATAGGACAAATGGATTTCTGAGAAATTGATTACATAATCGGTAGAACCCTAACAGAAGGTCATGACTGGACTCCAAGCAATACTTTTCAAAGACCATTTCAGAGCAAGTTACTTTCTTAATGTCCCTTCTAAACCTATTTTACAAGTTGAAGTACTTATCTTTTTCACCCACAACTATACTTTACAGCTTTTTGGATACCTCAACACCAAGAAATACTTTTCAAAGACCATTTCAGAGCAAGTTACTTTCTTAATGTCCCTCCTAAACCCATTTTCATACTTGAAGTACTTATCTTTTTCACCACAACTATACTTTACAGCCTTTTGGTTACCTCAACACCAAGAAATACTTTTCAAAGACCATTTCAGAGCAAGTTACTTTCTTAATGTCCCTCCTAAACCCATTTTCCAACTTGAAATACTTATCTTTTTCACCAAAACTATACTTTACAGCCTTTTGGATACCTCAACACCAAGAAATACTTTTCAAAGACCATTTCAGAGCAAGTTACTTTCCTAATGTCCCTCCTAAACCCATTTTCCAACTTGAAGTACTTATCTTTTTCACCACAACTATACTTTACAGCCTTTTGGTTACCTCAAAACCAAGAAATACTTTTCAAAGACCATTTCAGAGCAAGTTACTTTCTTAATTTCCCTCCTAAACCCATTTTCCAACTTGAAGTACTTATCTTTTTCACCCACAACTATACTTTACAGCTTTTTGGATACCTCAACACCAAGAAATACTTTTCAAAGACCATTTCAGAGCAAGTTTTGTCACATACAAGCTCAAGTTGCAGTATTTTCAAAGATATTTGATTATTGAAGCAAGTTCAATTTTAAAAGATGATTTCTATTAAGCTTCAAACTTTTAGTTTTATTTTTAAAGGTTTTTGAATTGTTGTAATCCCTTGTTAAAACATATTGCAATTTGCAATAAAACATTTGCAATACAAATATTGCAATTTGTATACCTGCCTTTTGCTCTTTCTGCAATTCAAAGTCTTTTCATACTGCAGTCTGTTCAAAGATATTTTATTATTACAGCAAGTCCGATTTCTTACAACAATTTCTACTAAGCTTCAAACTTTTGGTTTTCTTTTTTAAGGTTTTGGAGTTGTTGTAATCCCTTGTTAAAATATATACAAACATTTTTGCAATTGCCAGTTTTTTGTTCTTTAGACAATTTAATGTCTTTCCATAATGAATCTATTCAAAAATATTTGATTATTACAGCAAGTTTGATTTCTAACAATGATTTTTACTAAGCTTCAAACTTTTTGTTTTCTATTTTAAGGTTTTGAAATTGTTGTAATCCCTTGCCAAAATATATACAAATATTTTTGCAATTACCAGTTCTTTGCTCTTTAATGTACTTCTCCATGCCTGAAAGTCTTCAATTTTTCCTCAAAAGTGTGGTAACGTCACTGCAATACTGATGTATGTAAAAATGATGCCACTCACATAAATATTTTTTTTCCCGAAATTAAAGCTACAAATGAATTTTCTCAAACTTCTGACCTATCTAAATCGTTTTTTTTAGGCCAGAACATACCAGTATGACCATTTTCCTGAAAACAATTATTTCTACTAAGCATCAAACTTTGGGTTTTCTTTTTTAAGGTTTTGGAGTTGTTGTAATCCCTTGCCAAAATATATACAAATATTTTTGCAATTACCAGTTTTTTGTTTTTAACGCAATTTAATGTCTTTTCATACTTTTTCTTCTCAAAGATGTTAATTAAAAAACTTTTTCCACAAAATGAGTTTTTCAAAAAAAAAGCAAAGAACTCCATTAAACCAAAAATGAGCAAGAATAAAATCAAATAATCTAACCAAGCGTGAAACTACCACAAATCAGCATCAATAAATAAATGAAACACAAAACGAACAGCAATTACAATAAATAACCGAGTCGAACTCAAAACGAGCAGAAATTAACATGAGTAGGACTCAAAACCCCTACGCCTACGTCCCAAGACCACAGCATAATTTGCACTTTACTGACAAAATATAAATATTTTTAATATTTATAACTTTAGTAAATCAAATAATATTAACATTTTGATTACTAAATATCATTATATGTATATTAAACTGACAATGAACATTCATTTGTATTTTTTTTTAAACAAATTGCAAATTATGTTCTGGCCTTGGGAAGGCCTAGGGGTTTAGAAAAAAAAAAAAACTATTTAGATCGTTAGAAAGAGTTGTTGTATAAACTTAAAAAAAGGCTCAATATATTGGAAATTCAAAGGGCTAATGCCCTTTTCAAAAGTCGAAAGTGATTGGAGCGCGAAAAAAAACCCCTCTCACCCCTACCTTTCCCCCTAACACATCCAATCAAAATTTTGAGATATCCATTTTGTTCAACGTCGTTGGAAGGTCCGACCATTAGGTTTTTGACGATGACAACCTCACCCTCCCCCCACAGCCCTCAGGGTAAGGGTTATAAGTTATACCCTGGGGGCATATAAGATTTTCATAGAAAGGGTTGTCATAAAAACTTCGAAAGGGGCTCATTCGATTGGGAATTGAAATGGCTAGTGCCCTTTTTAATAGCCGAAAGTGATTGGAAGGCAACTAACACCCCTAACGCCCACTATTAATCCAAACACATCCAATCAACATTCTGATATAGCCATTTTGTTCAACGTAGTTGAAAGTTCTGTAAATTAGGTCTTTGAACATCATAACCCCCTCAGGGCAAGGGTTATAAGTTATACCCTGGGGGCATATGAGGCTTTTTATTGGAAGCTTTGTCGTAGAAACTTGAAAAAGGGCCCGTTCGGTTGGAGATTCAAAGGGCCAGTGCCCTTTTTAATAGTCAAAAGTGAATGGAGAGCAATTAATCCCCCTCTCACGGCCACCATTTCCCCGAACACATTCAATTAAAATTTTGAGATAGCCATTTTGTTCAAAGTAGTTGAAAGTTCTGGAAATTATGACTTTGAGAATGACAAACTCCCAAACCCATCAGGGCAGGGGTTGTAAGTTATGCCCTGGGGGCATGTAAGGTTTTTTATAGAAATCACTTTTGTAGAGACTTCAAAAAGGGTTCATTCAATTGGAAACTGTAAGGGCTAGTGCCCTTCTTAATAGTCAAAAGTGATTGGAGGGCAACTAACCCCCCCCCCCTCAAGCTCACCATTTCCACAAACACATCCAATCAAAATTTTGAGATAGCCATTTTGTTCAACGTAGATGAAAGTTCTGGAAATTAGGTCTTTGAGGATGACACTCCACCCAGAGCCCTCGGGGCTAAGATTCTAAGCTATAAGGCCTTTAATAGAAAATGTTGTCATAGAAACTTTAAAAAAATCCTCATTGAATTGGAAACTGACAGGGCTAGTGCCCTTCTTCATAGCCAGGAAGGGGAGGGGTAAAGTATACCATACATTAAATATGTAACCTAACCCAACCTAGGTATCTTTTTCCCGCCCTAACTAAAAAAAAAAACAACAGTTTAAATATCGTAACACAATGTAAACCACGCTTTGCATTCCATTTCTCTATAAAGGTCCCTTGCAAATAACCCGCTTGGCGGGTTTTGTCTCTCGTAAAATATATAGCAGTGGCCTCACAATGCACCTGTACCTGCACTTTTAAAGTTCAGCTTCTACTAAAAAGATTAAATAAATAATAATAATAATAATGAAATAAATATAAAAAAATAAATAAATAAAAACTTGCATATAAAAGAAGACCAATGAAGGTCTGCTTTGGATACAAACATGACACGAATTTAATGCAAAAATGCGTGACGATATGGAAGTCTGGCACAGCACCATTGGTCCCGTATCTCCCGATCATTTCAACGAATCTAGCCATCACCTACAGAAACTTGTGCCAATCTCATGGCGTTTTCATTGCAAACACATACTTCCAGCAAAAAACTATTTAATAGCACATGTGGTAAAGTAACAACGGTCGCAACCAGATGATTAAATAAAAAAAGTTTTTTCAACTGAAAGTAAGGAGCACCATTAAAACTTAAAACGAACAGAAATTATTACGTATATGAGGGGTTCGCCCCCTAGTCAATACCTCGCTCTTTACGCTAAAGTTCGAAGTTTGTTCGAATCATAAACCCCTGAATCACAAAGGCTGTTTAATTAGAATAGACAGCTCTTTTGAAAGTACTAAAAAAACTTTAGCATTAAGAGCGAGATATTGACTAGGGGGCGAACCCCCTCATATATGTAATAATTTCTGTTTGTTTCAAGTTTTAATGCTGCTCCTTACTTTTAGTTGAAGACTTGTTTTTTTATTTAATTTTTGATCTTTTTTAAATAATGCTGGGAAATCTGGCGCCCCCTTCATAGAAATGTCCCTTCCCCGTGAAAGCATCTTCCATGGAAATATCCTCCCACTTAGCCCCTTCCTCCGATCCCCCCCCATCATAAAATATCCCTCCTGAAAACGTCGGTATACTTCCCAATAACCAATACTATATGTAAACAATGGCCAAAGTTCACAAATTGCAGCCCATCCCCTGAGAACTGTGGGGGATGAATTCATCCTCAAAGACATATTTATCAGATTTTGATTATGCTGAATAAAATGGCTATCTAAAAATTTTGATCAGGTTATATCGGGATAAAAATGAGCACAGGAAGGCGTCTAGCTGCCCTCCAATTTTTTTGGCCACTTAAAAAGGGCACTAGAACTTTTAATTTCAGTTCAAATGAGCCGAAAGGGCTAGTCAAAACTGATTGGAGGGGAACTAACCTCCCTCTCACGCCCACCATTTCCCGAAACACATTATTTCAGGGCAATGGTTGTAAGTTATGCCCTGGGGGCATATAAGGTTTTTATAAAGCGTTGTAGTAGAAACTTCGAAGGGCTAGTGCCCTTTTCGATATTCAAAAGTGACTGGAGGAACCACGTCCACCATTAACTCCCACACCTCCCACCAACGCCCCTCCCACTCCCACCATTTCCCCAAACACAACCAATCAAAAAATAGCTATTTTATTCAACGTAGTTGAAAGGTCTTTGAGGATGACACTCCCCCTACAGCTCTCCATGCAAGGGTTGTAAGTTATGTGCTGGGGCCATATAAGGTGCTTATAGAAAGCATTGTCATAGAAACTTCAAAAGGGCTCATTCGACAGGAAATTTAAAGGGCTAGTGCCCTTTTTAATAGTTGAAAGTGGTCGGAGGGCAACTATCCCCCCTCCCACACCCACCATTTCCCCAAAAACATCCAATAAAAAATTTGAGATAGTCACTTTGTTCAACGTAGTTGAAAAGTCCGTAAATTATGTCTTTGAGGATGATACCCCCCCCCCACACCCTCAGCGCAAGGGTTGTAAGTTACGCACTGGGGGCATATAAGGTTTTTTTTTTAATAGAAAAAACTATTGTAGAAACTTCAAAAAGCACTCATTTGATTGGAAATTGAAAGCACTCATTCGATTGAAAATTGAAAGCGCTAGTGCCCTATTTTAGTCGAAAGTGATTGGAAGGCAACTAGAGCCCCTCTCAAGCCTACCATTTCGCCAAACACATCTAGTCAAAATTTTGAGAGAGAAAATTTGTTCAACGTAGTTGAAAGTTCAGGAAATTAGGTCTTTGCCAGCGTTGTCGTAGAAACTTCAAAAACGACTCATTCACTTGTGAATTAAGAGGGCTGGTGGCCTTATTAATATTCAAAAGCGATCAGAGGGCGGATGCCCCCCATACCCTTCATTTCCCAAACACTTCTGATCAACATTTTGATATAGCAATTTTGTCGAACGTAGTTGAAGGGTCCAGAAATTATGTTTTTGAGTATGACAACCCCCAACAGCCCTCAGGGTTAAGGTTGTAACTTATGCCCCAGGGCATATAATGTCACATAGAAAGTGTCATAAAAACTTCAAAAAGGGCTCTTTCGATTGGAAATTGAGAGGGCTATAGCCTTTTTAATAGTCAAAACTAATCAGAGGGATAATCACCCCCCCCCCCCAACGCCCATTATTTACCCAAACATTTCTGATCAAAATTTCGATATGGTCATTTTGTTCAATGTAGTTGAAAGGTCAAGAAATTATGTCTTTGAGGATGACAACCCTCCCCTCATAGCCCTCATGACAAGGATCGTAAGTTATACCCTTGGGGCATATAACGTTTTGTTGTAGAAGCTTCAAAAAGGGCTCATTCGATTGGAAATTGAGAGGACTAGTGCCTTCTTTGTCAGTCAAAAGTGATCAGAGAACAAATGTCTCCTTCTAAGCCTATTATTTCCTCAAACAGTTTCAATCAAAATTTCAATATAGCTATTTTTTTAAGCCTATCAAGGAGGTCTGGAAATTATGTCTTTCAGGATAACAAATCCCCCAAGCCCTCACGGCAAGGGTTGTAAGTTTCGCCCTGGGGACATATAGGGTTTTTATAGAAATTGTGGTCATATAAACTTCAAAGGGGGTTCATTGGATTGGTAATCAGACACTCTAGTGCCCTTTTTAAGAGTCAAAGTGATCAGAGGGCAGCTACCCTTTCCGCTCTACACACATGCCATATTGCCCTAAGGTGAGTCTAATAGAAATTTGGAGATAGCCATTCTATTCAAAATGGTCTAAATACCATACAACAAGGCTTTTGTGGCTGAAACAAACCCCGGAGTTAGGAGCAACGGTTGTTAAGTTATGCACAGGGGATATTACAGGTTTTTATGGAAGGGATGGCTGTTTAACTTCAGAAGAGGTTCAGTCTTTCTCCCAGAAAAAGACTATGTCATTATAAAACGAACAGAAATTAATATAAAAAAAACTTTCTGCACAAAATAAATTTCAAAAAAAGCAAAGAACTCCATTAAACCAAAAATGAACAAAAAAGAATCAAATAATCTATCAAGCATACATCAGTATCAATAAATAAATGAAACCCAAACAAACAGAAATTAAAATAAGCCAAACTCAAAACGAGCAGAAATTAATCTGAGCAGTGTTGAAAACTCTTTGCTTTGTTAAAGCCAGAATATAATTTGTACTTTACTGAAAAAATTCTTTAAATATTTTCG
The DNA here is from genome assembly GCA_027921565.1 of Artemia sinica. NCBI lineage: Eukaryota > Metazoa > Arthropoda > Branchiopoda > Anostraca > Artemiidae > Artemia > Artemia sinica. Next base: position 38,474,409 of record CM051256.1, read on the forward strand.
CTTATAACTTTAAGAAAACAAAAATTAATTAAGATTTTAGGGATCAAATATCAGCCATATGTATACAAACTGACCATGCACATTTTTTTTTAGTAAATTCATTTGATTTTTTTTCAGTAAAGTACAAATTATATTCTGGCTTTTACAAAGCATAGGGTGTAGAACCCTATTCAGATTAATTTCTGTTTGTTATGGGTATCATTTATTTATTGATACTGATTTGTGGTAGTTGTATGCTTGGTAGATTATTTGATTCTATTTTTGTTCATTTTTGGTCTAATGGAGTTCTTTACTAAAAAAAAAATATTTTGTGCAAAAAGTTTTTTTGATTAATTTAAAAAAAGGGACAGGACATTATCTGTGGTAAAGCGGTTTTAAGGTAGTAGAGTGAAGTTGTAGTTGTTGGCTTATTACTCCCTTTACAGGGGAGATAATTATGGTCCGAAGGCAAATAAACTTTGGTAGCATGCCTTAGGCTGTGACCTAACTAATTGGCCGTACCAGCTGGGATTATTTGAGGGACTAAAATAAGATTGTAGAGAGGTTGGCTATATCATAATACTTTTATTTATCTAACACACAATATTACAGGGTCTGACAATATATAAGCTGCTGCGACTAGTTGTCCCAGAGAATCAACAATTTTAAGAATACTATGGTAATAGATAATATAATAAGACACTTGAACACTTACAATATTTGACATATAATCTAAGGTATCTCGAAACTACAGAGATCAGGGGTCAATCCAACATAAAATTAAAATCCAGCTACCAGTTCCCATAAAATGTATCTTTTATACCAAGCATGAACCCCATCTTATTGGGCTCTCTGATGTATACAGCAAGGAAGTGGTGATTTTTCAATTTCCTATTCAGTATACACATATCAAGATGTACTCTTTATCTTAATTAATTAAAAAAAAACTTTTTCACAAAATAAGTTTTTCAAAGAAAAGTAAAGAACTTCATTAAAGAAAAACTGAGCAAAAATAAAATCAAATAATCTACCAAGCATGAAACAACCACAAATCAGCATCGATAAATATCAGGGTTGCCACTGTCAGTAGGATTTTACTAGATCTAGTAAAAAAAAAAAAAATCTAGTAAATTTAGAGGATCTAGTAAATTTCCGGAAATCTAGTAAAAACTAGTAAAAAGTCATGTTTTGTAGTAAACAAAACTTCTTTTTTATTTTCCATGAATTCAGGGGAAAAAATTATTGTAAACATATGACAATTTACAATTTTTGCTTGTCTGTTTTACAATTTATTATTTTGCTTGTCTGTCTAAGAGACAGACAAGCAGTCACCTATTTTCATAAACAGACACTTCACTTCTGGCGTCTAAAGGTTGACAAAATCAGCTTTCTGTGTATCAAATCTTACCAACTAAAAATGAAGCTCAAAACAAGCAGAAACTAACATCAGTTGGGCTCAAAACCCCTATGCCTTCCCAAGGCCATAACATAATTTGCACTTTACTGAAAAAAAATATAAATGTTTTTACTTAGATAACTTTAATAAATCAAATAATATTAACATTTTGATTACTAAATATCAGTAAATGTATATTAAACTGACAATACACATTCATTTGTATTTTTCTCAGTAAAGTACAAATTATGTTATGGCCTTGAGAAGGCATAAGAGTTTTGACTCGGTTATTTATTGTAATTTCTGTTTGTTTTGGATTTCATTTATTTATCGATACTGATTTGTGGTAGTTTCATGCTTGGTAGATAATTTGATTTTATTTCTGCTAATTTTTTGTTTAATGGAATTCTTTACTATGCTTTGAAAAACTTATTTTGTGAAAAGTCTTTTTTTTAATTAATTTCTGTTTGTTTTATATTGACAGTCTTTTCGGGGAAAAAGAAAATAATACTCTAATTTTTTTCGTTTTTTTAAGACTTTTTAGTTTGGCCTGCTATTTGTATGCTTGGAAAAAAATTTCCAGCAATTTTTAACAACATACAACCTTGTAAAAATCTGGATACAAATAGTAGTGTTTAATTTAGTTCCATATGTCCTCTAGTTGACCTGAAATGGAAAACTTGGTGCCATTCGCAAAAAAATCTGTTTACTTTCTTTGATAGCTTGGATACATTTACGCTATTTTGATTAGGTTACATTTTAAGAGCAGAAGTAGCCCCGAAAGTTTTAACATAATACCCTCAGTCGTTCTTGGGATACTACTGAGACGCCTTATTGGGAATTAGCATTAACGCAGTGCATTTTGATTTAATCTTAAGGCAACATTTAGTTTTTAAACATAAAGGCAAATGAGAGGGTGGATGTGGGTCTTGGGATTAGTTTCCCTCCAATCACTTTAGACTATTAAAAAGGGCATCATCCCTTTCTATTTTTAATAGAATGAGCCCTTTTCGAAGCTCCTACGACAACTCCTGTGATACAAAGTGCCCTGATCTAAACAACAACAACAACGACAAAAACAACAAAAATAATACATTATACCCACATCGATCTTTACAATAAGTATGTCAAGCCTTCCAATAGCTTTCGACTATTAAAAAGGGCATAAGGCCTTTCGATTATATATACCTTATATGCCCCCAGGGCATAAATTACAACCCTTATCCTAAGGGCTGTGAGGGTGGTTGTCATCCTCAAGACCTAATTTCCAGAGCTTTCAACTATGTTAAACAAAATTGCTATCTCAAAATTTTGATTGGAATTGTCTGGGAAAATGGTGGGAGTGAGAGGGGCGTTAGTTGCTCGACAATCACTTTCAACTATATATATATATATATATATATATATATATATATATATATATATATATATATATATATATAGATATATATATATATATATATATATATATATATATATATATATATATATATATATATATATATATATATATATATATATATATATATATATATATATATACATCATATACCTTATATACATCATATATATATATATATATAATCATATACCTTATATACATCAAGGGCATAACTTACAACCCTTGGTGGGCGTGAGAGGGGGATCAGTTGCCCTCCAATCGCTTTAGACTATTAAAAAGGGCAATAACCCTTTGAATTTCCAGTTGAATGAGCCTTTTTTGAAGTTTCTATGACAAAGCTTTCTATAAAAACCTTATATACCCCCCGGACCTAACTAACAACTTTTGCCCTGAGGGCTGGTGGGGAGTGTCCTCCTCTAAAACATAATTTCTATCTGGAAATCAAAGACGCTGAACAAAATGGCTATCTAGAAATTTTGATTAGATGTGTTTGGGGAAAAGGTGGGCATGAGAGGGGGGTTAGTTGCCCTCAAATCACTTTCGACTATTAAAAAGGGCACTAGACCTTTGAATTTCCAATCGAATGAGCCCTTTTTCGAGTTTCTAGAACAAAGATTTCAATAAAAACTTATATGTCCCCAGGGCATAACTTAAAACCCTTGCCCTGAAGACTGTGGGGGGAGTGTCCTGCTCAAAGGTATAATTTCCTGAACTTTAAACTGCGTGGAAGAAATGACTATCTCAAAATTTATATTGGATGTTTTTGGGGAAATACTGGGCGTGGAAGGGGTGTTAGCTGCCTTCCAATCACTTTCGACTATTAATAGGGCAATAACAATTTCAATTTCCAATCGATTGAGCCCTTTTTGAAGTTTCTACGACAAATCGTTCTATAGAAACCTTGCCCTAAGGACATAACTTACAACCCTTGACTTGAGGGCTGTGGGGGGGGGGGGGCGTTGTCATCCTCAGACTTAATTTCCAGAACTTTCAACTATGTTGAACAAAACGGCTATCTTAAAATTTTGATTGGATGTGTTTGGGGAAAAGGTGGGCTTGAGATGGGGGTTAGTTGCCCTCCAATCGCTTTTGGCTATGAAAAAGGGCACTAGCCCTTTGAATTTCTAGTCAAATGAGCCTTTTTTGAAGTTTCTACGACAAAGCTTTCAATAAAAACCTTATATGCCTCAGGGCATAACTTACAACCCTTGCCCAGAGGGCAGTGGGGGAGTGTCCTCCTCAAAAACATAATTTCTATCTGGAAATCAACAATGCTGAACAAAATGGCTATCTAAAAATTTTGATTGGATGTGTTTGGGGAAATGGGATTTGTTATCCTGAAAGACATCCTCTCTGATAGGCTTAACAAAATGGCTATATTGAAATTTTGATTGAAACTGTTTGAGGAAATGATAGGCTTGGAGGGAGACACTTGCCATCTGATCACTTCTGACTAATAAAAAAGGCACTAGTCCTCTCAATTTCCAGTCAAATGAGCCTTTTTTGAAGCTTCTACAACAAAAATTTCTATAAAAATGTTAGATGCCCCAAAGACAAAACTTGCAATCCTTGTCTTGAGGGTTATGGGGGAGGGTTGTCATCCTCAAAGACATAGTTTCCAGACTTATCACTTTTGACTATTAAAAAGGGCACCAGCCCTCTCAATTTCCAATTGAGAGCCCCTTTTGAAGTTTCTATGACAATACTATCTATAAGAGCCTTACATGCCCCAAGGACATAACTTACAACCTTTGCCCTTGAAGCCCTTGAGGTGTGTCATCCTCAAATACATAATTTCCAGAACTTTCAACTATGTTTAACAGAATGGTTATCTTAAAACTTTGATTGAATTTGTTTGGGGAGACTGTGGGCATGAGAGGGGGGTTAGTTGTTCTCCATTCACTTTAAACAATTAAAACAGGCACTACCCCTTTCAATTTGCAATCAAATGAGCCCTTTTTGAAGTTTCTATGACAAAAACCATTAATGACCCCAGGGCATAACTTAATATCTCAAAATTTTGATTGGATGTGTTTAAGGAAATGGTGGGCATGAGAGGGGGGGGGGGGGTTAGTTGTTCTTCAATCACATTCAAAAATTAAAAAGGGTTCTAGTCTTTTCGATTTCCAATTGAATGATCCCTTTTTGAAGTTTCTATGGCAACTCCTTCTATAAAGCTTCATATGCCCCCAGGGCATAACTTACAACCCTTGCCATGAGGGCTTTGGGGAGTTGTCATCCTCAAAGACCTAATTTCCAGAAGTTTCAACTATGCTGAAAAAAAATAGCTATCTCAAAATTTGACTGAATGTTTTTGGGGAAAAGGTGGGCGTGAGAGGGGGGTTAGCTGCCCTCCAATCACTTTCGACTATTAAAAAGGGCACTAGCCTGTGGAATTTCCAGTTGAATGAGCCTTTTTGAAGTTTCTACAACAAAGCTTTCTATAAAAACCATATATGCCCCAGGGCATAACTTACAACCCTTGCCCTGGGGGCTATGGGGGAGTGTCCTCTTCAAAAACATAATTTCAATCTGGAAATCAAAGACGCTGAACGAAATGGCAAGCTAGAGATTTTGATTGGATGTGTTTGGGGAAAAGGTGGGCGTGAGAGGGGGGCTAGTTGCCCTCAAATCACTTTTGACTATTAAAAAGGGCACTAGACCTTTGAATTTCCAATCGAATGAGCTGTTTTTCAAGTTTCTAGGACAAAGATTTCAATAAAAACCTATAAGCCCTATAACCCTTGCCCTGAAGACTGTGGGGGGGGGGGGGGTGTCCTGCTCAAGTGTATAATTTCCTGAACTTTAAACTGCATGGAACAAAAAGGTTATCTCAAAACTTTGATTGAATGAATTTGGGGAATTGGTGGACATGGAAGGGGTTTTAGTTGCCTTCCAATCACTTTTGATTATTAAAAAGAGCACTAGCCCTTCGAATTTCCAATTCAATGAGTCTTTTTGATGCTTCTATTACAATGCTTCTATAAAAACCTTATATGCCCCCAAGGCATAACTTACAACCCTTGCCCTGAGGGCTGTGGGGGGGGGGGGGAAGGTAGTCATCCACAAAGATCTAATTTCCAAAACTTTCAACTACGTTGAAAAAATGACTATCTTAAAATTTTGATTGGATATGTTTGGGGAAAAGGTGGGCATGAGAGGGGGATTATTTGCCCTCCAATTACTTTTGACTATTAAAAATGGCACTAGCCCTTTGAATTTCCAATTGAATGAGCCTTTTTTGAAGTTTCTATGCCAATGCTTCTATAAAAACCTTATATGCCCCCAGGGCATAACTTACAGCCCTTGCCCTGAGGGCTGTGGGGGAGTGTCCTCCCCAAAAACATAATTTCTATCTGGAAACCAACTACACTGAACAAAATGGCTATCTCAAAATTTTGATTTGATGTGTTTTGGGAAATGGTAGGTGTGGAAGGGGTGTTAGTTGCCTTCCAATCACTTTTGACTATTGAAAAGGGCACTAGCCACTCCAATTTCCAATCCAATGAGCCCTTTTCGAAGTTTCTATGACAACCCTTCAATACGAAGTGTCCAGGTATGGAGGGAAAAAATAATAATAAATTGTGCCAACATCATTCTTTACTTAGGCAGGGCTATTGTGCTGCCTATGATGAAAAGTGGTATTTCAAAACTTTGAATTTGCATCTTAATGTTTGTGCTAAAATCCAATTTTTAATTAACTAGACAGCATCAGCACATATCAATGCATCAACTTGACTTCAGCTGGAGCCATAGCCTTGGAGAATATAGTCAGTGCAGAAATCCTGCCATATCTCCTGTCCAACAGCATTCTGTCCTTAAACCAGCATGGCTTCCTCTCAGGTAAGTCAGGAGAGAAAACTTTCTTGAGACATATATTATTACTGGCCTCCTGCATACGGGGATACCAGTGGACTTGACACTACTTGATCTTGCCAAAGCATTTGACAAGCTAGCACACAAAAATCTCAAAGCAAGTTATCAGCTGTTGGCATTCATACTGACATGGTCAAATGGGTTATGAGTTTCAAGAGAAATTGGAAGCAGTAGGTCTGTCTTTTCGCAAATAAAGGTGACAAAGTCTTTTCACTATGATGTGAAGTCATCAATGGAGTCCCTGAGGGTAAAGTTTTGGGCCCTACCCTCTTCCTTGTTTACATCAACGATATGACAAAGGAATTCACCAATTACATCACACATTATGCTAATGATTCCAAGCTCTTTGGAACAGCAGACCAATAAAGCCTACAGTCTGATCTCCTGAAAATCCTAACCTGGGCAAATGATTGGCTGCTATTGGAGTTTAACATCACAAGGTGCAGCACCCTCCACTTTGGCAACAACAACCTATGCCATAAATACATGATGCTTGACAAGGGGTCACAGTCTTACATCCAGCTGCCAACTAACCATGATGAAAGAGATTAGGATGTTATAGTTGATGACCAACTTAAATTCCATGAACACTGGCTATCAGCAGTATCAAAAACCTTTGTCTTGGCTTGCTCAAATTGACAATCACCAGCCACTCTCAGTCTGTCTTCCTGAGGCTGTTGTTGGTCCTATTCCAGATTTTGGGACATGTCTTACCTACCCCTCCTATAAGAGTAATAATAGCCTAGTCAAAGTTGTTCAAAGGCATGCCACAAAATGCATTAATGGTCTGCAAAATATGCCATATAATAAGAGACTGGAGTAACTACAAATCCTAACCCTTGTCTTCAGACACAGGCATAGTGTCATGATGCTGACCTACAAATATAATAGCAAACCAAATGATACTCTCTTCACAGAACATGGCATTCATCTTAAATCTCTGACTATTGAGGGGATTGAGTCCTTTTTGATAAAAAAATATATAATCAAACATCCTCAATAATTGTGGGTGTTATGTATAGAAGCCTCAGTACTCCCAGTATTTCAAACTGCAAATCTACTTTAGCTGCTATGCTTTCACATGTAAGGTCTGATTTTGCAAATTATTATATTTTCCTTCTGGGGGACTTTAATCTTCCTGAAATCCAATAGATTGATGGACTTGATTTTTGTAATAGGGATTTTCCTTTTATATCTGCCCTTGCTGATAATTATCTCTGTCAAACAATATCTCAACCAATTTGTTTCAGAGAGGGCCAAGCTTCTAATATTCTTAATCTGGTTATTCTTTGCAATCCAGATCTTCTTATTCAGAATGTAATATCCACACTTCTTGATAACAGCTGCCATGTTGTAACTATGTGAGTTATGTTTGCAAACTGAACAACCTTTTTCTTAGCAATAAAAATATATTAATTACAATCTAGTTTCCAAAGGATTTGCCAATGTCAGTTGGAAACAGCTTATTATTGATCATATTGATGCAAGTTTTGTCTAATATGAAAATTGAAATTTTTCATGCTTAAGTCATGCACTAGAATTTGTTAGGCATAACAGCCCAAAAGTTTACCTTTTTCAACTATGGAAATAAGTATGCTAAGTAACAGAAAACACTTTTGATTGTTGATACAATAGTTCTAAAGAACTTATGTCCCTCAAAATGAGCAAAGCTACTGGTCCAGACTGCCTTCATCCTTGTATCCTTCATGAATGTCAAACAGTTTTATGCCAACCACATTCTTTGCTATTCAATTTATCATTGTATCAATCCAGACTACCCCTGGACTGCAAAACTGCCAATACCATTCCAATATTTAAGAAAGGCAGACAGAACCATGCTAAAAATTATGGAACTATTAGCTCAGTTGTTAAAGTTGAAAGCATAACCAATTCTGCAGTTATTAGACATTGTGAAACAAATAATCTCTAGCACAGCTCACAGCATGGCTTTTGTTCTGGAAGATCTGTTAATACCAATCTACTTGAATCATGTGACCACATGACTGTTTTACTTGATACTGGGATGACTGTTGACATGATACTGCTTGACTTTTTAAAGCCTTTGACAAAGTTTGTCACAAGCAACTTGCAATTAAGCTACATGCAGTCAAGCTTGAAGAGAAATACCTGCTCTGGATCCTTGATTTTCTTTACCTGCACTCTCAACCCTAGGGCTGGTTAAGCAATACCCTTTCCAGTAAATCCTTGGAAGTCATCAGTCTTTGGTATAAGGGACTTGTTTGCTCAAGCTTAAAGTTAAAATGTCTCTAGCCTCCCCTTATTTTAATAGACATAGAAGTTCTGGAAGATGGACAAGATGTGCCACCAAAGTGATATTCAGCATGTGGGAGCTTTCCTCCCTGCAAGATTATCAAAGCTTAGAGTGAGCCTGTTCTGAAGTCAAACAACCATCCCTTCCATAAAAACCTTTAATACCCCCTGGGCATAACTTACAACCCTAGCCCTTAGTCTCTAGGGTTAGTCTCAACCCCAAAAGCCTTGTTATATGATATTTAGACTATTCTGAATAGAATGGCTATCTCATAATTTTTATTAGACTCACTTCAGGACAATATGACATGCATGTAGAGGGGAGTTGGTAGCTGCCCTCTGATCACTTTGACTCTTAAAAAGGGCACTAGAGTGTCTGGTTATCAATCCAATGAACCCCCTTTGAAGTTTATATGACCAAACTTTCTATACAAACCCTATATGTCCCCAGGGTGAAACTTATAATCCTTGCCCTGAGGGCTGGGGGGGGGGGGGATTTGTTATCCTGAAAGACATAATTTCCAGACCTCTGATAGGCTTAAATAAATGGCTATATTGAAATTTTGATTGAAACTGTTTGAGGAAATGATAGGCTTGGAGGGAGACATTTGTTCTCTGATCACTTTTGACTAATAAAAAAGGCACGAGTCCTCTCAATTTCCAATCAAATGAGCCCTTTTTGAAACTTCTACAATAAAAATTTCAATAAAAATGTTAGATGCCGCAAAGGCAAAACCTGCAATCCTTGTCTTAAGGGTTATGGGGGGAGGGTTGTCATCCTCAAAGACATAATTTCTAGACTTTTCAACTATATTGAACAAAATGGCTATCTGAAAATTTTGATTAGATATGTTTGTGGAAATGGTAAGCGTGAGAGGGGGGTTGGTTACCCTCCATCACTTTTGACTATTAAAAATGGCCCTAGCCCTTTGAATTGCTAATTGAATGAGCTCTTTTAGAATTTTCTTTGACAATGCTTTCTATAAGAATCTTATATGCCCCCAGGGCATTACTTACAACCATTGCCCTGAGGGTTGTGGGGTAGTGTCCTCCTCACAAACATAATTTCTATCTGGAAATAAACTATGCTGAACAAAATAGCTATCTTGAAATTTTCATTGGATGTGTTTGGGGAAATTGTGGGCATAGAAGAGGTGTTTGTTGCCTTCCAATCACATTTGACTATTAAAAAGGGCACAAGTCACTTCAATTTCCAATTGAATGAGCCCTTTTTGAAGTTTCTACAACAACTCCTTTGATACAAAGTGCCCTGATCTAAAGAAAACAAAATTAAATAACACATTACATCAACATTGTTCTTTATTTAGGCAGTGCTACTGAACTGCCTATGATTCTGAAAAAGGCTTATGCCAGCTTTGTCCCTCATTCAGACTATCTGTCTTAGCTTTTTCTCTAATCAGTCATGGTTTGATGGCAACTTGATTTTAATTCAAAAATTCACAGACTATCTATCTATAGAGTCAACTAAAACCCCTTATAGTTTTGGAAATGCAGTTGTGTTATTTGAGTAGATTTTTAAGCCATCAATATCAACAGGTTTTTCCTAAATTTAGGAAATGTAGATTTGTAGTGGATCATATAATTTAGCCAACATGCAAGTGAAAATGTCATTTGAGGCCTTTTTTATTCTCTTTCATAATTCAATAATTGCTTCTGGGGCTACTTTCATCTCAAGCCCTTAAAGGGGTTCCGAAGTAATTTCATTGGTAATGTTCTATTAACAGGGCCCTATTATATAGTGCTAATTTGGTTAATGCTAATGAAATAGAATAGGATGAATAAATAATAGCTTAGAAACAAATTTGGGCTATATATTTGCACATTAGGGGGGTTGGAGGGGGGGGGGGGCAAAGCACACTGCCTACAAAAACATCCAGGCTACCAATGTTCTCAGCTTCAGCCATACAAACCTTTGTGGTTACAACCTCAAGCTTCAAGAGGAGAGGTTCCAAAAGGACATCAGCCATTGGGCATTCAAAAACTGAGTAACACAACACTGGAACAAGCTCCCCTTTGAAGTCATCAATGCTAACTCATTAAACTTGTTCAAGCAGGAACTGGACAAATACTACAGTGAAAGTGCCTACAATTTTTTCAATTTAAAAGATTTTTGTAGAGGCCCTGTGGCCTATTTCTTTTGCATTATATTATTATATTAAATAAATAACCAAAACTAACCTAGGTACCCCCCCTAAACCCCAAAAAACAACAATTTAAATACAGTTCTTGCCTTTGTTTTTATTCCCAGAAGGCATTGTAAACATGTTTTCATCATGTGTCTTGGTCTTTTTCATGACTGGTATGCATTGCTGTATATATAAGAGCCTGGTAAATAGAACAGTGCCATTTTGTTTTTGTAACCACACAAAGAAGTTATCAACACTAATTATGTTATTGAAGAGTGGTTAAAAACATATCACTAGGTAATAAATAAGTTGTTCAAGAGTAATGTATTCCAAAAATACTTAGGCTATTTATAAAAATTCAAACCTTATTTATTAGGCAACTAAAACATAGGACCTAAACTGTTTTCTTACCTTTTCAATTTAAGGGTGTGCTTTTCAAATTTCATTGATTAAAATAGTCCTGAATTTTGTAATTGGAAACTTTGTTGTTGAAACAAGCCCTTAAATTGAAATGGTAGGAAAACTGTTTATATTTGAGTTGCCTAGTAAATGAGGTTTGATTTTTTTTATAAATAATTTTGGAATGTATTACTCTTGAACAACTTATTTATAAACTAGTGATGTATTTTTAATCACTTTTCAATAACTTAACTAGCATTGATAACTTCTTTGTGTGGTTATAAAAATGGAATACATTTGAGGCCCCTTTAAGGGCTCAAGATGCAACTAGCCCCAGAAGTGATTATTGAATGAAATACACTTGAGTGTATTTTACTGCTGCAACTAAAAAGGCATCAAATGATGTTTCCACTTTTTGCTTAGCTAAATTATATGACACACTGCAAATTTCCCAGTAAAGTATAGCTAATAGCACAGTATCTAAAATGTGGAAACTGTCCTAATATTAGGCCTATTCTGGATAGACATATAATATAATACAGATTTTATTTTTACCCTTTTAAAGGCTACAACCAAAAATGTATCACCTTTAAGGACCTGTAAAGGGTTAAAGTTAAATTTCAGAGCAAAGCAATTATTATAATCAGAAAAAGCATAGAAAAATTAATATTTTACCTGAATTTGCCATTATTTTTTGTTAGCCTACTTGATTTTATCAGCATTGATTCAATTTACAAGTAGCCTAGATAGGTAAAAGCAAGAGCAATACATGGTGAACTGCATGGAAAATATATAGGGTAAAAGACCTCTTTTTGGGAAAGACCACTGTTCTTTGGCATTCCGGAAAAATAGCAATGGGTTTTTGGACCACCCCTTTTTACTACAACATGAAGCAATGTGAGGGCAGTAACAAGAGCCCCGCCTTCTTGGTCAAATTTTCACCAATGATTTGTCAGCATAAATTGAAAATGTGGTCTCTGTTTTGAAAAGCAATTGAAAAGAAAAATTATATTTAAATATTTGTGATTTATAGAATAAATATCAAGCAATAAAAGTTATATTTCTAGAATCAGAAGAAAATCAGCTTTCTGTTAATATATGAATAAAACTGAAACACTAAAAGGATATATACATCAAAATAGGATAATTGGTATTTCCAAAAAGAGGTCCCTGCAGGTAAGTCAATAAACTAATAGTTTCAAGTGGTTGATCTTAAATAATTTGAATAATAACCCTATTGATGCATAGCTTAGACTTTTAGCTATTCATTAATATACCCTAGATAATCCTTCTCAATTCCTCTATGGTAACAAGATGTGAGGGTTTTAGTTTTACATAATTTTGCTCAATTGGATACTGGTTTTTTACCCTAGCCAAATTTAGGCTACAGACTATATTTGCACATTAGGGGGATTTGGGGGTAAAGTCTAGTGGGTCAATATATACAAAATCATATTATTGAATTAGGACTAAAGTGAATACACCATTTGATGCCTTTTTTTATGCTGATTATGAATATAATAAGCATTTCTATCGGAAATGAATTTCAGCCCCCCCCCCTATATAGGCTATACCTAACCTAACCCTGAATTGGCATATATAGGGGGGGGGGGGCAGCTGAAATTCATTTCAAATAGAAATGCTTATAATATTCATAATCAGCATAAAAAAAGGCATCAAATGGTGTATTCACTTTAGTCCTAACTCAATAATATGATTTTGTATATAGAAGACACCCAGTAGTTGGCCACCTGCCTATTCTTGGACATAATCTTTTATACTATTTTAATCACTAGGCCTATTGCAATGAGCCATTTGTATGTCCAAGTTTAGGCAGAATTGTCACTTGTTAGTAAATTCAAAAATAGGAGGTGCTGTACAAGTGAAACTATTTGAATTAGTAACCTACTTGTTCAGAAATTCTTCAGAAATTTTTGATACAAAAATTAAGTTTCTAGGTGGTATAATACAGTAATTAGAGTAGTTTAAATATCAAAAAGTTTTCAAAGTGATTAAAGTGTCCAACTACTGGGTGTCTTACCCTATTGACTGTCTAGTGTAGCCTACTTACAGTCAAAATGTGTTAACTACAATTAACCTGTAGGCCTGTAGGCTAGGCTATTAGGCTAACCTATAAAGTAAGACTTAATTTCTTAACATGTTTCTATATAAACAGTCCCAATTCTAGGCTTTTACTGATAAACATTTACCAAATCATATTATTGAGTTATGAATAAAGTGATTATACCACTAAATGCCTTTTCTTAGGCTATGCTTTATACAAATATAATAATTATTTTTGTCAGAAATAAATTTTACCCCCACCTCTCTAATTTATACAGAGGAATTTAAAAGAACTGTATATGTCAATGAATAGCTAAAAATCTAAGCAATACATCAATATGGTTATTACTAAAACTTCCAAGTGTTCTGAGCTTTACCCCCCCCCCCTCTAAAAAACTGACAACCTTAGGCTTTAGGCCTATTACCAAAATGCACTTTCAGGACATTTAAAATCATCTGGAACTCTATCACATATTAATATAGTTGTACTCTAATACAGTCGTGAAGTAAGTTAAATTAAGTCCTCCAACTCACACATATTGATTATTTCCTGTAAATCCAAAGTAGTTACTCATTTTTCCAGGGATGCCGTCAACTGATGAAAGAGAAACATTTCTATTTGGCAACAGGCAAAATGGCTGATTTTTTTGTCTGCCATCTCTAAATGTAATACAGGATCTACATTTAACAATTAAAATTATCTATGACTATAGCGAGAATTGGTTAAAAGTCTATTTATAGATTTAGACTTAAAATTACGTTTCTAAATGGCTAGATAGACGTAGCACATTTTTAGCTAAAAAACCGTCTTCTTTATGGCTGTCTTTCACACCGGCTTTTTGGAATCCGTCCAGAAAACGTACAGACGAGGCTCTAGATAATAGTCCCCGAAGCCGGAGGGGGGTCAATTACTCTCCACTCACTTTCTAATATTAAAAAGGGCAATTTCAATTTCCACTAAAATGAGCCCTGTTTGCAATTTCTACAACAACTTTCTATATAAACCTTATATGCCCCCAGGGCATAACTTACAACACTTGCCCTAAGGGCTCCGAGGGGGTTATCATCCTCAAAGACCGAACTTCCAGAAATTTCAACTACGTTGAACAAAATAGGTATATCAAATTTTTGATCGGATGTGTTTGGATAAATGGTGGGCGTGAGATGGGGGTTAGTTTGCCTCAAATCACTTTCGACTATCAAACAGGGCAGTAGCCATTTCAATGTCCAATCAAATAAGCCCTTTTTGAAGTTTCTACGACAACGCTTTCTATGAAAACCTTATATGCCCCCAGGGCATAACTTATAACTCTTGCCCTTAGGGCTCTTCGGGGAGGGTTGTCATCCTCAAAGACCTAATTCCCAGAACGTTCAACTACGTTGAACAAAATGCCTATCTCAAAATTTTTATTGGACGTGTTTGGGGGAAAAGTGGGTGCGAGAGGGGGGTTAGCTGCGCTCCAATCACTTTCTACTATTAAAATGGGCACTACTCCTGTGAATTTCCAATCCGATGAGCCCTTTTTAAGTTTCTACAACAAAGCTTTCTGTAAAAACCTTATATGCCCCCAGGGCAGAACTTACAACCCTTGCCCTGAGGGCTGTGGGGGGAGTGTCCTTCTCAAAAGCATAATTTCTATGTGTAAAGCAACTATGTTGTACGAAATGGCTATCTCAAAATTTTCAGTGGATATGTCTGGGGAAATGGTTGGCGTCGAAGGGGTGTTAGTTGCCTTCCAATCACTTTCGACCATTAAAAAGGGCACTAGCTATTCCAATTTCAATCGAATGAGCTCTTTTCGAAGTTTCTACGACAACTCGTTCGATACGAAGTGCCCTGGTTTAAGGAAAAAAAGAAATAATACATTGTGCCAACATCGTTCTTTACTTAAGCGCTGCCTATAATTAATATATGTGTTAAAATAAATATCAGGAACAAATATCTTCAACAAAGTGTTAAATGTCAGTGAAAAAGTCATAATACGTCTTGCTTATTTAGTATATAACTAGAAAATAATCCATAGGGGCTCGCCTGTCCTTATTTATAATGCCTGTTCATACTGAATAGAAGCTAGATTACTGCATTCGCTCTTGTTTTTTCGTTCAGGGTTGCCATTTCACTAAATAAAACTCATTTTTCCTGTCATGGCTCAAGAACCTCCCGGCTCATGGACCTACAGGTACAGCTAATTTGTTTCGGCTAGCAATACAGATAATTTGCGAGGTACGACAAATAAAGAAAAGCTTGTCCAAAATCATTTACATTTCACACTGGCATATGCCATCAAATCTCCTCTGCAGTTGAAAAGATGAAGTTAAAAAGATTTATTGATATGATATGTTTTTTAATAAAGTTAATTTAATAAGATTGAGAAATGAAACTCAGAGAGGAAAGAAACTAACAAAATGAAAAATAAAATCAAAAAGGGTGAAAAAACGAGGATTTTGTCAGCCAGTGGCAAACTATGAAGAAGACAAAATAAGCAAATATTTCGACAAGGACCTCCGCCAAGTCGTCCTCTGTGCTAAACAAAAAAGAAGACAAAGAAAAAAAGAAAACACGAAAATCTAACCTTTCGAAGTTTACCCTACAAAGACAGAACAGACATAAGATTGAGAGTGTTTAGTGTTTTGCCGGCCGCCACCAGTGGCCACCACACCCAACGGGCGGGGGGGGGGGTCTTTTTAAGTGATGAAAATAATGTTTTGTATAAGATGTATCGTATTTTTTATTGTCGTTTTTTTATAAGTGCATTTTTTGTAAGTCACTCCTCGTATTTTTTTAAAGTTTTTTTTTGTAAATTGTCTTTTATCTGTTTTTATGAGCATGCCTTATTCCATTTTGTTGTTGTTGTCGGATATAGGTAAGTGGGATGACTCTGAGGTTATAGGGAAATTGTTTATTCATTAGACAGATAGCTTTGTTTGGATGTAAGAATACGGTAGCATCGACATTTCTGTGTGTTCAGCAATTTTTTTAGTTCAAATTCTAGAAAATAATTTACTAGCCAAATTATGTCCAATTTTTCCCTAATTCTGTGACAGGCTGTGCAAAAGAGAGCGGGAACAAACACAAGAGCTGTATCAGTGCCGGCCGGACGTTAATCCTTAAACTGCTGGGGAAAGGCAATTTAGGTACCGGCACTTCCCACAGGTTTTGTTAACTGTTTTAAAGCACACATTAGTAGTCAAATATTATTCATCTACGGCATTTTGTATTTCATTCCATTTTGGTATTACACCACACCATATCTCATTCACTTTCATTATCTTCAATGTCTTCTCATTGATGACTTAAAACTGGCCCCGCCCAAGGACTTTGCTCTCTCCGGAATCCCTCCCAAACGAAATGACAAGCAAAAAACATAAATTGGATCCTGTGCTCAATTTTATTTTGCGAGTGAGAAAAGCGGGATGTGCAATAGACTCAGTTACGAAAATCGCTTCTGGAAAACTTAGCGAAATATACTCAGTACTTTTCCATCACATATATGTATATATATATATATATATATATATATATATATATATATATATATATATATATATATATATATATATATATATATATATACATATATATATATATATATATATATATATATATATATATATATATACATATATATATATATATATATATATATATATATATATATATATATATATATATATATATATATATATATATATATATATATATATATATATATATATATATATATATATATACCTATATATATATAGGTATATATATATATATATATATATATATATATATATATATATATATATATATATATATATATATATATATATATATATATAGGTCCTTTTATTAGACAGTAAAACGAAAATATAAAACAAAGGCTCTAAATATTTCGATGACACAGTCGGTCGTCATCATCATCAGTAGAGTTACTAACTTATCAAAATTAAAACAAACTGCTTTTATACTAAACAAAATAATCACTTCCGGGTCAAAGCAAGTTACCGGTCCATTGACTTAAAAAGTTCACTAACTGTTCTTGAATTTTTTAATACTGCGTTGAGTAAAGGTGGTACAAGTTTCTTCAAAATTGTAGGTCAAAGCAGGTTACCGGTCCATTGACGTAGAAAGTTCACTGACTGTTCTTGAATCTTGTAATACTGCGTTGAATATTCTTCTAATTAAAAATGAAATAATGCTGAATTTACAGATGCTAAATTTATCATTTTATTATTCAAACAGTAAATGAAATGTTGCTGATTCGGAAGTTGGTCTGTCATCCCCATATATACGATGTTACTATTATTCTCCATGACCACACTGCCTTTTCTATGACGAAAACAATAAGAATTCCAAATAGGGATAGGTCCATTTATTAGACAGTGAAACGAAAATATAAAACAAAGGCTCTAAATATTTCGATGACACAGTCGGTCATCATCATCAGTAGAGTTACTAACTTATCAAAATTAAAACAAACTGCTTTTATACTAAACAAAATAATCACTTCCGGGTCAAAACAAGTTACTGGTCCATTGACTTAAAAAGTTCACTAACTGTTCTTGAATTTTTTAATACTGCGTTGAGTAAAGGTGGTACAAGTTTCTTCGAAATTGTAGGTCAAAGCAGGTTACCGGTCCATTGACTTAGAAAGTTCACTGACTGTTCTTGAATCTTGTAATACTGCGTTGAATATTCTTCTAATTAAAAATTAAATAATGCTGAATTTACAGGTGCTAAATTTATCATTTTATTCTTCTAACAGTAAATGAAATGTTGCTGATTCGGAGATTGGTCTGTCATCCCCATATATACGACGTTACTATTATTCTCCATGACCACACTGCCTTTTCTATGAGGAAAACAATAAGAATTCCAAATAGGGATAGATCCTTTTATTAGACAGTGAAACAAAAATACAAAACAAAGACTCTAAATATTTCGATGACATAGTCGGTCATCATCATCAGTAGAGTTGCTAACTTATGAAAATTAAAACAAACTGCTTTTATACTAAACAAAATAATCACTTCCGGGTCAAAGCAAGTTACCGGTCCATTGACATAAAAAGTTCACTAACTGTTCTTGAATTTTTTAATACTACGTTGAGTAAAGGTGGTACAAGTTTCTTCGAAATTGTAGGTCAAAGCAGGTTACCGGTCCATTGACTTAGAAAGTTCACTAACTGTTCTTGAATCTTGTAATACTGCGTTGAATATTCTTCTAATTAAAAACTAAATAATGCTGAATTTATAGGTGCTAAATTTATCATTTTATTCTTCTAACAGTAAATGAAATGTTGCTGATTCGGAGATTGGTCTGTCATCCCCATATATACGACGTTACTATTATTCTCCATGACCACACTGCCTTTTCTATGACGAAAACAATAAGAATTCCAAATAGGGATAGATCCTTTTATTAGACAGTGAAACAAAAATACAAAACAAAGACTCTAAATATTTTGATGATTGAGTCGGTCATCATCATCAGTAGAGTTACTAACTTATCAAAATTAACAATATCTGGGTCAAAGCAAGTTACCGGTCCATTGACTTAAAAAGTTCACTAACTGTTCTTGAATTTTTTAATACTGCGTTGAGTAAAGGTGGTACAAGTTTCTTCGAAATTGTAGGTCAAAGCAGGTTACCGGTCCATTATATATATATATATATATATATATATATATATATATATATATATATATATATATATATATATATATATATATATATATATACATATATATATATATATATATATATATATATATATATATATATATATATATATATACATATATATATATATATATATATATATATATATATATATATATATATTATATATATATATATATATATATATATATATATATATATATATATATATATATATATTATATATATATATATATATATATATATATATATATATATATAAGTTCCAATCGAATGATTGGAACTTATATATATATATATATATATATATATATATATATATATATATATATATAATATATATATATATAAGTTCCACTCCAATTTCCAATCGAATGAGCCCTTTTCGAAGTTTCAACGACAATTCCTTCGATACGAAGTGCCCTAGTCTAAGACCAAGAAAAATAAATAAACAATACATTGTGCCTACACCGTTCTTTACTTAGGCAAAATAAATATATATATATATATATATATATAAATATATATATATATATATATATATATATATATATATATATATATAATATATATATATATATATATATATATATATATATATATATATATATATATATATATATATATATATATATATATATATATATATATTTATATATATATATATATATATATATATATATATATATATTATATATATATATATATATATATATATATATATATATATATATATATATATATATATATATATATATAATACATATATATATATATATATATATATATATATATATATATATATATATATATATATATATATATATATATATATATATATATATATATATATATATATATATATATATATAATATATATATATATATATATATATATATATATATATATATATATATATATATATTATATATATATATATATATATATATATATATATATATATATATATATATATATATATATATATATATATATATATATATATATATATATATATATATATATATTTATTTTGCCTAAGTAAAGAACGGTGTAGGCACAATGTATTGTTTATTTATTTTTCTTGGTCTTAGACTAGGGCACTTCGTATCGAAGGAATTGTCGTTGAAACTTCGAAAACGGCTCACTCGATTGGAAATTGGAGTGGCTAGTGCTCTTTTTAATATTAGAAAGTGATTTAAGGGCAACTATCCCTCCCCCCCCCACGCCCATCATTCCCCCAAACACATCCAATCAAAATTTTGAGATAGCCATTTTGTTCAGCGTAGTGGATGTCCACATAGAAAATATGTTTTTGAGGAGTTCACTCCCCCAGAAATCCTCAGGGCAAGAGTTTTAACTTATGCCCTGGGGGCATATAAGAGCGATGTCAGCGCAATGAATGATATATTATTTTCTTCCTTTAGACCAGGGCACTTCGTATCGAAGAAGTTATTGTAGAAACTTCAAAAAGGGCTCATTTAATTGGAAATTGGAGTGGATTGTACCCTTTTTAATAGTCGAAAGTGTTTGGAAGGCAACAAACACCCCTTCCACGCCCACAATTTCCCGAAACACATCCAATCAAAATTTTGAGATAGCCATTTTGTTCAGTGTAGTTGATTTCCATATTGAAAACATGTTTTTGAGGAGGTCACTCCCCCTCAACCCCTAGGGCAAGGGTTTTAAGTTATGCCCTGGGGGCATATAAGAACGATGTTGGTACAATGTATTATTTTTTTCTTTAGACCAGGGCACTTCGTATCGAAGAAGTTATTGTAGAAACTTCAAAAAGGGCTCATTTAATTGGAAATTGGAGTGGATTGTACCCTTTTTAATAGTCGAAAGTGTTTGGAAGGCAACAAACACCCCTTCCACGCCCACAATTTCCCGAAACACATCCAATCAAAATTTTGAGATAGCCGTTTTGTTCAGCGTAGTTGATTTCCACATAGAAAATATGTTTTTGAGGTCACTTCTCCACAATTGCCCTCAGTGCAAGGGTTGTAAGTTATGCCCTGGGGGCATATAAGGTTTATATAGAAAGTTATTGTAGAAATTTCAAAAGGGGCTCATTCGATTGGAAATTAAAATTGCCCTTTTTAATAGTCGAAAGTGATTGGAGGGCAACTATCCCTCCCCCCCCACGCCCATCTTTCCCCCAATTTTATCCAATCAAAATTTTGAGATAGCCATTTCGTTCAGCGTAGTTAATATCCAGATAGAAAATATATTTTTGAGGAGGTCACTCCCCCACAACCCTTGGGGCAAGAGTTTTAAGTTATGCCCTGGGGGCACATAAGAACGATGTTGGAACAATACATTATTTTTTTCCTTCAGACCAGGGCACTTCGTATCGATGAAGTTGTCGTAGAAAGTTCGAAAAGGGCTCATTCAATTGGAAATCTGAGTGGCTTTGCC
This sequence comes from Artemia sinica, assembly GCA_027921565.1. NCBI lineage: Eukaryota > Metazoa > Arthropoda > Branchiopoda > Anostraca > Artemiidae > Artemia > Artemia sinica. The sequence goes on from CM051256.1 coordinate 38,496,035, forward strand.
CTTTTTAATAGTTGAAAGTGATTAGAAGGCAACTAACACCCCTTCCACGCCCACCATTTCCCGAACCACATTTAATCAAAATTTTGAGATAGCCGTTTTGTTCAGCATAGTTGATTTCCACATAGAAAATATGTTTTTGAGGAGGTAACCTTCCCACAATAGCCCTCAAAGCAAGGGTTGTAAGTTATGCCCATTGGGGCATATAAAGTTTATAAAGAAAGTTGTTGTAGAAATTTCAATAGGGGCTCATTTGATTGGAAATTAAAATTGCCCTTTTTAATAGTCGAAAGTGATTGGAGGGCAACTAGCCCTCCCCCTCCCCCACGCCCATCATTCCCCCAAACACATCCAATCAAAATTTTGAGATAGCCATTTTGTTCCGCGTAGTTAATTTCCAGATAAAAAATATGTTTTTGAGGAGGTCGATCCCCCACAACCCTCAGGGCATAGGTTTTAAGTTATGCCCTTGGGGCATATAAGAACGATGTCGGCACAATGTATTATTTATTATTTTCTTCCTTTAGACCAGGGCACTTCGTATCGAAAAAGTTGTCGTAGAAACTTCAAAAATGGTTCATTCAATTGGAAATTGGAGTGGCTTGTGCCCTTTTTAATAGTCGAAAGTTATAGGAACGCAACTAACACCCCTTCCGCGCCCACCATTTCCCGAAACAAATCCAATCAAAATTTTGAGATAGCCATTTTGTTCAGTGTAGTTGATTTCCGCATAGAAAATATGTTTTTTAGGAGGTTACTCCCCCACAACCCTCAGGATAAAAGTTGTAAGTTATGCCCTGGTGGCTTATAAGGTTCTTATAGACAGAGTTGTCGTAAAAAATTCAAAAGGGGTCATTCGATTGGAAATTGAGAGGGCTAGTGCCCTTTTTAATAGTTGAACGTTATTGGAGGGTAACTAACCCCCCTCTCACGCCCACCCTTCTCCCAAACCCATCCAATTAAAACTTCAGATAGCCATTTTTTTCAACGTTGTAGAAAGTTCTGGAATTTGTTCAGCGTAGTTGATCTCCAGATAGAAAATATGTATTTGAGGAGGTAAATCCCCCACAACCCTCTGGGCAAGGGTTTTAACTTATGCCCTGGGGGCATATAAAAACGATGTCGGCACAATGTATTGTTTATTATTTTCTTCCTTTAGACCAGGGCACTTCCTACCGAAGAAGTTGTCGAAGAAACTTCAAAAAGGGGTCATTCAATTGGAAATTGGAGTGGCTTGTGTCGTTTTTAATAGTCGAAAGTGATTGGAAGGCAACTAACACCCCTTCCACGCCCGCCGTTTCCCGAAACACATCCAATCAAAATTTTGAGAAAGCCATTTTATTCAGCGTAGTTGATTTTTACATAGAAAATATGTTTTTAAGGAGGTCACTCCCCCACAACCCTTAGGGCAAGGACTTTAAGTTATGCCCTGGGAGCATATAAGAACAATGTTGGTGTAATGTATTTTTTTTTCCTTTAGACCAGGACACTTCGTGTCGAAGAAGTTGTCGTAGAAACTTCGAAAAGGGCTCATTCAAATTGGAAATCGGAGTGGCTTGTGCCCTTTTTAATAGTAGAAAGCGAATGGAAGGCAACTAACACCCCTTCCGCGCCCACCTTTTCCCAAAACACATCCAATCAAAATTTTGAGATAGCTGTTTTGTTCAGCGTAGTTGATTTGTACATAGAAAATATGTTTTCGAGGAGGTCAATCCCCCACAACCCTTAGGGCAAGAGTTTTAAGTTATGCCCTGGGGGCATATAAGAACGATGTTAGCAAAATGTGTTATTTTTTTTCCTTCACACCAGGACACTTCGTATCGAAGAAGTTGTCGTAGAAACTTCGAAAAGGGCTCATTCAAATTGGAAATCGGAGTGGCTTGTGCCCTTTTTAATAGTAGAAAGCGATTGGAAGGCAACTAACACCCCTTCCACGGCCACCATTTCCCCAACCACATCCAATCAAAATTTTGAGATACCCATTTTGTTCAGCGTAGTTGATTTCCAGATAGAAAATATGTTTTTGAGAAGGTCACTCCCCCACAACCCTCAGGGTAAAGGTTGTAATTTATGCCCTGTGGGCATATAAGGTTCTTATAGATAGAATTGTCGTAAAAAATTCAAAAAGGATCATTCAATGGGAAATTGAGAGGCCTAGTGCCCTTTTTAATTGTTAAAAGTGATTGGAAGGCTTGACATTTTTATAGTAAAGAGTAGTGTCTATATACACAGTCCGAAACTTACAAGAAAATCTACGCCTGAGGCAGTGCAATTTGACGTGCACATTGTAAAAAGTGACCAAACCTTTTATATTATATGCCTATAAAGTGATCAAACACGTTTTGGAAGTACAATTGCTATTGTATAACGCAAGCAGACTGGTTTTTGAGACACTTTCATCAAAACATGTTTTCTTTTTTGTTTTTTTTTTTTAACCAGAGACTAGAAACTATCGAATTGCGTATTTAGGAATGATTTTCTAGGAAAAGCTGTCTATCACCCATGCATTATCCAGTGTTCCATTTCTTTGAAGTATTTGCTATCAGACTGGTTTCTGATTTTTTGGAAAATTGCCTTTAGTCATGACTAGTTTGTTAGGAATGTATCACTAGATAGCATTTGCGAATTGGATCGTATGAAGGGAGAGAAAAAAAGGAAAGGGTATAGCATTTGCGAATTGGACTATACGAACGATAATAATTGAATAATAGGGAAAAAAAGAGCTAGGTTAGGTTGGAGTTGCACAGGGGTTGAGTTGCATGAGGGTTCAGTTAAAGAGGGCTCAGTTGCACGAGGGTTCAGATGCACGGGGGTTCAGTTGCTTGGGGTTCAGTTACACGGGGATTCAGTTACAATGGAACCCACACAAAAACAATGGGGCACACGCAAAAGCCAAATTAGGCCAGTAGCCTATGAGAAATCGTAAAATACTCAAGAAAATGAACAAGTCCCAATGGAGAAAGTATTTAGTTAATATAATGCTTGGAAGGGAAATTAAGTTTTGAGGGGGGTGTAAAAATGGTACTTATTTAATATCCCGGTAAACATAAGACTAGAAATGCTTCAGGAGAAATAGACTATTGCTTATTTCTGAACTAATCGCAATTATTTAAAAAATATTTTTTTTATTTTTACTTTATTGCTATTAGTAAAAACATTTCATTGTCTATGCCACACCAAACTAGCGAATATTTATCGTGGCTTTTTAGGTGTTCAATTTTTTTGTTCACTGTAATTAATAACATAAAAAAATGATGAAATTTAGAATTGGCAAAGCTCTATTTTGACTTCTTTGTATCAAGTGAGTGGGAGGGGGGGCAAGTATTTAGTGAACATAATGCTAGGAAGGGGAATTAAGTTTTGAGGGGGTGCAAAAATGGTACTTATTTAGTATCCCGGTAAACATACGACTAGAAATGCTTCAGGAGAAATAGACTATTGCTTCTTTCTAAACTAATCGCAATTCCTTAACAAATATTTTTTATTTTTACTTTATTGCGATTAGTCAAAACATTGCATTGTCTATGCAACACCAAACTAGTGAATATTTAACGTGGCTTTTTAGGTGTTCAATTTTTTTGTTCACTGTAATTAATAACATAAAAAAATGATGAAATTTAGAATTGGCAAAGCTCTATTTTGACTACTTTATATGAAGTGATGGGGGTGGGGGCAAGTATTCAGGTAAAATAATGCTAGGAAGGGGGAAATTAGGTTTTGAGGTAGGCGTAAAAACGCTACTTATTTAATACCCGGTAAACATTTGACTTTAAATGCTTCAGGAGAAATAGACTATTGCTTCTTTTTGAACTTTCTGGGGATGGGGGTGGGGGCAAGTATTTAGTGAATATAACGCAAGGAAGGGAGAAATTAAGTTTTGAGGGCGGGTGTAAAAATGGTACTTATTTAATACCCCGGTAAACATCTGACTTAAAATGCATCAAGGGAAATAAGGCTATTGCTTCTTTCTGAACTAATCGCAGTTCCTTGACAAATATTTTTTTATTTTACTTTATTACTATTAGTCAAAACATTACATTGTGTATGCCACACCAAACTAGTGAATATTTATCGGGGCTTTTTAGATGTTCAATTTTTTTTCAGTGTAATTAATAACATAAAAAAATAGTGAAATTTAGAATTAACTAAGCTCTATTTTGGGTACTTTATATTGAGTGAGGGGTTGGGGGGGGCGAGTATTTAGTGAATATAATGCTAGGAGGGGGAATTAATTTTTGAGGTTGGGGTGAAAAATGAACATAGTTTTTTAAATTTATAAAATAATGGTTATTTCACATAGAAAATAAACTCTTTTTCTACAGATTAATTAATTAGCAGCGCCATCTCCATGAGGTCATGAAGCATCCATGTTTAGTGGACCTGAACTAATTGTCGCACCACCAATGGAGCTTAGGGATGAGCCCAGACTAGTTCTTGATAGTATGGAGTGGCATAGAGGTTTTTTAAATGATTGTTTTGGGGGCATGGCCAGCCTAGATGATCTATCCTGTGACATTGACATGGTGGAGGACCCGGAATGGACAGATAGATTTATGAGAGTGCATTTAGGTGATGTTAGTAGTGCTAGTGCATCTGAATAGGGTCCTCATAAAGAAATTCCGTCACAGGACAATACAGGCTGGCTTGATCAGCTATCCCCAAACAACCTGGAAGACATACTAACTAGCCTAGGGGATTTCATGTCACGTCCTTCCGATGTAATTGAACAGACTGGGGGTGGTGCTGTTATTAATTACACTGAAAAAAAATTGAACACCTAAAAAGCCCCGATAAATATTCGCTAGATTGGTGTGGCATAAACAATGCAATCTTTTGACTAATAGCAATAAAGTATATATTAAAAATATTTGTCAAGGAATTGCGATTAGTTCAGAAAGAAGCCATAGTCTATTTCTCCTTAAGCATTTCTAGTCGTATGTTTACCGGGATATTAAATAAGTACCATTTTTACACTCCCCTCAAAACTTAATTTCCCTTCCAAGCATTACATTAACTAAATACTTGCCCCATTGGGACTTGTTCATTGTGTTGGGTATTTTACGATTTCTCATAGGCCACTGGCCTAATTTGGCTTTTGTGTGTGCCCATTGTTTTTGTGTGGGTTCCATTGTAACTGAATCCTCATGTAACTGAATCCCAAGCAACTGAACCTCCGTGCATCTGAACCCTCGTGCAACTGAGCACTCTTTAACTGAACCCTCATGCAACTCAACCCCCGTGCAACTCCAACCTAACCTAGCTCTGTTTTTTTCCCTATTATTCAATTGTTATCGTTCGTATAGTCCAATTTGCAAATGCTATACCGTTTTCTTTTTTTTCTCCACCTTCATACGATCCAAATCGCAAATGCTATCTAGCGACACATTCCTAACAAACTATTCTTGACTAAAGGCAATTGTCCAAAAAATCAGAAACCAGTCTGATAGCACATACTTCAAAGAAATGGAACACTGGATAATGCATGGGTGATAGACAACTTTTCCTAGAAAATCATTCCTAAATACGCAATTTGATAATTTCTAGTTTCTGGCTAAAAAAAAAACAAAAAAAACGTGTTATGATGAAAGTGTCTCAAAAACCAGTCTGCTTGCGTTATACAATCACAATTATACTTCCAAAACATGTTTGATCACTTTATAGGTATATAATATAAAAGGTTTGGTCACTTTTTACAATGTGCACGTCAAACTGCACTGCCTCAGGCGTAGGTTTTCTTATAAGTTTCAGACCGTGTATATAGACACTGCTGTAAAGGTCGATGTGGGTATAATGTATTATTTTGTTGTTGTTGTTTCGACCAGGGCAGGGCACTTTGTATCGAAGATGTTGTCGTAGGAACTTCGAAAAGGGCTCATTCAGTTGAAAATAGAAAGGACTGATGCCCTTTTTAATCGTCGAAAGTAATTGGAAGGGAACTAATCCCCCTCCCACGCCTACTCTCCCATTTGCCTTTATGTTTAAAAACCAAATGTTGCCATAATATTAAATAAAAATGCAGTGTGTTAATGCTTATTCCCAATAAGGAATATCAGCAGCCCAAGAACGACTGAGGGTATTATGTTCAATCTTTCGGGGCTATATCTGCTGTTAAAATTTAACCAAATCAAAATAGCGTAAGTGTATCCAATTTATAAAAGTAAGTAAACAGATTTTTTTGCGAATGGTATCAAGTTTTCCATTTCAGGTCAACTAGAGGAGGTATGAAACTAAATTAAACGCTACTATTTGTGTCCAGATTTTTAAAAGGGTGTAGGTTGTTCAAAATTGCTGAAAATTTTCCTCCAGCATACAAATAGCTGGTAAAACTATAAATTCTTTATAAAAACGAAATGATTTAAAGTATTTTTTTCTTTTTCTCTGAAAAGACTAGGTCAATATAAAGCGAACAGAAATTAATTAGAAAAAAACTTTGTCAACAAGAAAAGTTTTTCAAAGAAAAGTAAAGAACTCCATTAAACAAAAAATGAGCAAGAATGAAATCAAATAATCTACCTAGCGGGAAACTACCACAAATCAGCATCGATAATTAAATAAAACCCAAAACGAACAGAAATTACAATAAATAACCGAGTGAAACTCAAAACAAGCAGAAATTAACATAAGTTAAGCTAAACTCAAAACCCCTATGCCTTCCCAAGGCCAGAAAATAATTTGCACTTTACTGAAAAAAATACAAATGAATATGCATTGTCAGTTTAGTATACATATACTGATATTTAGTAATCAAAATGTTAATATTATTTGATTTATTAAAGTTACAAAAGTAAAAACATTTATATTTTTTCAGCAAAGTGCAAATATTTCCCCGGATAATTCCCCCGGAACGTCTCCACAGTCAAAACTGCGTTGGCAAAAAGAATGTAAGACAATTCAGAAGAATTTTGTATCGGAACTCTCCGAAAAATGTCTGTATATTTCCTAATAACAAATACTATACGCAAGCAATGGGGAAATTTCATAAATTATAGGGTCTCCCGGTGGACTTTGGGAGGTTATTTTACTCCTAAGCATATAAATATTTGATGTTTCAGCTATACTGAAAAAAAATCCCCAAATTTTGATCAATTAGTTTAGGGAGAAAGATGTGTGGGAGGGGATCAGTTGGCCTCCAATCACCCTTGGGGAAACAATAAAATCAATAAACATGCATCTGTAATCTTGCCTATGGCAAAAATAGCAAAATTTCACATTTTTATATTATAGGAGCTTGAAACCTCTACAGGAGGGTTTTCTAGTAAATCGAATCTGATGGTGCGATTCTCATTAAGACTTCTTGAATTTTATTGGGGTATTACCCCTATTTAAAAAAAAAAATCAGGCAAATGTTCTCACGCTCGTAATTTTTGATGGTTAACTGGTTAACTGATAGTTAACTTGATGAATCTTATATGCATTTTTCATAAGAATGTGTATTAAGAATAACATAAGAATGAAAGATTATTTATTAGTAAGCTGATTCTTTTGATGTATCTATTGATATCAAAATTCCGTTTCTTAGAATTTCGGTTACTATTGAGCGAGGTCACTGCTTACTTATGGTTCGTTACCACGAACTATTTGAAAACATTTTAGTCAGTGTATTTTCAAAACTCAGAGCTACAAGATGGGTTGCTTTTACATGAAAAAAAAAACGAATTGCCAAATACCAAAACTTTGAGTCGTCGGGCACCTACAAAAGCTTTTGGATTCGTACCTCCCTATATCTTTTGATGTATGTGAATGCTGTTCTGACATCTTTCATTACCTGCCTATTTTAGTATTTCAAATTCTCACACCTTCCAAAAAATAAGTTTGTGCGTACTACCCATTATCGTTATTCGTTTTGTTTATTTTAATATTAAAGCTCTGGAACCTGGGGGGGGGGGTAGCTCTCCGAGAAGTACGAAGCTTGTGGGTTGTGAATACAGATTTTTTTTATATACCTTTCCAGGCCAGTGAATCTTCCATCAGCCTGTACTGAGTAGTTATTTAGAAACGTGAATTGAAATTTGATTCGTGAATTCAAAAAAATCTTAGAGAATCTTTCTTTCCTTTTAACTTGTTTGGTAGAGTTTTACTCTTTCAGGTCATAGAATCTATGGTTATTTTAGATTTATATTAGATAAATTATGGAAGAGATTGAGATGAATTGCTTCCCAGTTCCAGTATAGTTTTGCCTTATTTAAACGTCTTAATCTCATGTCTATTTCAGCCTTGAATCGCATGAGGTCAGATTTAGGAATTAACCTAGGAAAGTAGCTTAAATTCTACTGCTTTTCCTAGAGCAGGGATTTACCAATATATTATCCTACATCATAATTACAATATCATACTTTCAAAGATCATGTATACCGAGTGGCGCGTGGAGGAACTATGAGTAGCATCCTATCAATTAACGAGAAGAGTGATTGCATAATATGCCTTTCCACGGGTAGGTATCTAGTACTACTGACGGTACATGCCTTATCATGCATGTTTCTGAGGCAATACTCATGTCCTGGACCAATCAGAGAGAGTGAATACGGAGGGTACTAGTAGAGAGGGAGGTGCTACTCCGAACAGTACACCATATATGGGCATAGAGTCCCTAGGGAGATGGTTTTCTCACTGAGAATAAAAAAACAGGATTTTTCTCACTTGAAAAAACAGGAATTTTCTCATTTTGATGGATGTTTCATGGATGGTTATGTGTGTTGGTCAATTTATTTGATGTTTTTCATGGATGTCAACAGTAATTTATGTCTGTTTTATGGTTTCTGTCAGTGAGAATGGAAAAACAGTATTTTTCTCACTTGAAAAAAACAGGAATTTTCTCACATTGATGGTTGTTTCATGGACGGTTATGTGCATGTCGGTCAATTTATTTGATGTTTTTCATGGATGTCAACAGTAATTTATGTCTGTTTTATGGTTTTTGTCAGTGAGAATGAAAAAACAGTATTTTTCTCACTTTTATGGATGTTTTTATGGTTTTTGTCAGTGAGAATGAAAAAAACAGGAATTTTGTCACATTTATGGATGTTTCATGGATGGTTATGTGTGTTGGTCAATTTATTTGATGTTTTTCATGGATGTCAACAGTAATTTATGTCTGTTTTATGGTTTCTGTCAGTGAGAATGGAAAAAACAGTATTTTTCTCACTTTGATGGATTATTGAGTCTAATGAGGACAGGGTCAACGACACTTCCTTCAAGATCTTATTGATGTTTTGGCCAAGTGCCCGCTAGGGGAAAATGTTATGATCTAGGAAAGAGTATTTGTTGTTGTATAATAGGGGAGAATGTTATGATCTAGGAAAGAGTATTTGTTGTTGTATGCTAGGGAAGAATGTTATGATCCAGAAATAGTATTTGTTTCCGGGCAAAGTTTAATAGTGTCTGACAGGTACTGTCAATCATTAATCAAATTGTTTCCAGGCGAAGTTTAATAATGTCTGACAGGTGATGTCAAGATTGATTGATATGTCACGAAAGGAGATTTAATTTGTTGTTTCTAAGGGTGATTATTGATTCAAGAAAGGGGAATTAATTTGTTGTTTCTAAGGGGAATTATTGATTCACGAAAGGGGAATTAATTGTAGTTTCTAAGGGGAATTATTGATTCAAGAAAGGGGAATTAATTTGATGTTTCTAAGGGGAAGGTGGGGAAGAGATATATTGATTGCGTAATCGAAGGGAGAGAATTCCCGAGAAATTGATTACATAATCGGTAGAACCCTATAAGGAGCTCGTGACGGGAATTCATTTATGGGCATAGAATGACGTAATCAACTAAGACAATTGGATTTCTGAGAAATTGATTATATAATCGGTAGAACCCTATCAGAAGGTCCTGACGGGAATCCATTTATGGGCATAGAATGACGTAATCAACTAGGACAAATGGATTTCTGAGAAATTGATTACATAATCGGTAGAACCCTATCAGAAGGTCATGACGGGAATTCATTTATGGGCATAGAATGACGTTATCGACTAAGACAAGCAAGTTACTTTCTTAATGTCCCTCCTAAACCCATTTTCCAACTTGAAGTACTTATCTTTTTCACTCACAACTATACTTTACAGCTTTTTGGATACCTCGACACCAAGAAATACCTGTCAAAGACCATTTCAGAGCAAGTTACTTTCTTAATGTCCCTCCTAAACCCATTTTCCAACTTGAAGTACTTATCTTTTTCACTCACAACTATACTTTACAGCTTTTTGGATACCTCAACACCAAGAAATACTTTTCAAAGACCATTTCAGAGCAAGTTACTTTCTTAATGTCCCTCCTAAACCCATTTTGAAACTTGAAGTACTTATCTTTTTCACCCACAACTATACTTTACAGCTTTTTGGATACCTCAATATCAAGAAATACTTTTCAAAGACCACTTCAGAGCAAGTTACTTTCTTAATGTTCCTCCTAGACCCATTTTCCAACTTGAAGTACTTATCTTTTTCACCCACAACTATACTTTACTGCTTTTTGGATACCTCAACACCAAGAAATACTTTTCAAAGACCATTTCAGAGAAAGTTACATTCTTAATGTCCCTCCTAAACCCATTTTCCAACTTGAAGTACTTATCTTTTTCACTCACAACTATACTTTACAGCTTTTTGAGTGTCTTAACACCAAGAAATACTTTTCAAAGACCATTTCAGAGCAAGTTACTTTCTTAATGTCCCTCCTAAACCCATTTTGAAACTTGAAGTACTTATCTTTTTCACCCACAACTATACTTTACAGCTTTTTGGATACCTCAACATCAAGAAATACCTTTCGAAGACCATTCCAGAGCAAGTTACTTTCTTAATGTTCCTCCTAAACCCATTTTCCAACTTGAAGTACTTATCTTTTTCACCCACAACTATACTTTACAGCTTTTTGAGTGTCCCAACACCAAGAAACACCTTTCAAAGACCATTTCAGAGCAAGTTACTTTCTTAATGTCAATCCTAAACCCATTTTCCAACTTGAAGTACTTATCTTTTTCACCCACAACTATACTTTACAGCTTTTTGGATACCTCAACACCAAGAAATACTTTTCAATGACCATTTCAGAGCAAGTTACTTTCTTAAAATCCCTCATAAACCCATTTTCCAACTTGAAGTACTTATCTTTTTCACTCACAACTATACTTTACAGCTTTTTGAGTGTCCCAACACCAAGAAATACTTTTCAAAGACCATTTCAGAGCAAGTTACTTTCTTAATGTCCCTCCTAAACCCATTTTGAAACTTGAAGTACTTATCTTTTTCACCCACAACTATACTTTACAGCTTTTTGGATACCTCAACATCAAGAAATACTTTTCAAAGACCATTTCAGAGCAAGTTACTTTCTTAATGTTCCTCCTAAACCCATTTTCCAACTTGAAGTACTTATCTTTTTCACTCACAACTATACTTTACAGCTTTTTGGATACCTCAACACCAAGAAATACTTTTCAAAGACCATTTCAGAGCAAGTTACTTTCTTAATGTCCCTCCTAAACCCATTTTAAAACTTGAAGTACTTATCTTTTTCACCCACAACTATACTTTACAGCTTTTTGGATACCTCAATATCAAGAAATACTTTTCAAAGACCACTTCAGAGCAAGTTACCTTCTTAATGTTCCTCCTAAACCCATTTTCCAACTTGAAGTACTTATCTTTTTCACCCACAACTATACTTTACAGCTTTTTGGATACCTCAACACCAAGAAATACTTTTCAAAGACCATTTCAGAGCAAGTTACATTCTTAATGTCCCTCCTAAACCCATTTTCCAACTTGAAGTACTTATCTTTTTCAGTCACAACTATACTTTACAGCTTTTGAGTGTCCCAACACCAAGAAATACTTTTCAAAGACCATTTCAGAGCAAGTTACTTTCTTAATGTCCCTCCTAAACCCATTTTGAAACTTGAAGTACTTATCTTTTTCACCCACAACTATACTTTACAGCTTTTTGGATACCTCAACATCAAGAAATACCTTTCAAAGACCATTTCAGAGCAAGTTACTTTCTTAATGTTCCTCCTAAACCCATTTTCCAACTTGAAGTACTTATCTTTTCACCCACAACTATACTTTACAGCTTTTTGAGTGTCCCAACACCAAGAAATACCTTTCAAAGACCATTTCAGAGCAAGTTACTTTCTTAATGTCCCTCCTAAACCCATTTTCCAACTTGAAGTACTTATCTTTTTCAACCACAACTATACTTTACAGCTTTTTGGATACCTCAACACCAAGAAATACTTTTCAATGACCATTTCAGAGCAAGTTACTTTCTTAATATCCCTCATAAACCCATTTTCCAACTTGAAGTACTTATCTTTTTCACTCACAACTATACTTTACAGCTTTTTGAGTGTCCCAACACCAAGAAATACTTTTCAAAGACCATTTCAGAGCAACTTACTTTCTTAATGTCCCTCCTAAACCCATTTTGAAACTTGAAGTACTTATCTTTTTCACCCACAACTATACTTTACAGCTTTTTGGATACCTCAACATCAAGAAATACTTTTCAAAGACCATTTCAGAGCAAGTTACTTTCTTAATGTTCCTCCTAAACCCATTTTCCAACTTGAAGTACTTATCTTTTTCACCCACAACTATACTTTACGGCTTTTTGAGTGTCCCAACACCAAGAAATACTTTTTAAAGACGATTTCAGAGCAAGTTACATTCTTAATGTCCCTCCTAAACCCATTTTCCAACTTGAAGTACTTATCTTTTTCACCCACAACTATACTTTACAGCTTTTTGGATACCTCAACATCAAGAAATACTTTTCAAAGACCATTTCAGAGCAAGTTACTTTCTTAATATTCCTCCTAAACCCATTTTCCAACTTGAAGTACTTATCTTTTTCACTCACAACTATACTTTACAGCCTTTTGAGTTTCCCAACACCAAGAAATACTTTTCAAAGACCATTTCAGAGCAAGTTACTTTCTTAATGTCCCTCCTAAACCCATTTTCCAACTTGAAGTACTTATCTTTTTTTCACCCACAACTATACTTTACAGCTTTTTGGACACCTCAACACCAAGAAATACTTTTCAAAGACCATTTCAGAGCAAGTTACTTTCTTAATGTCCCTTCTAAACCCATTTTGCAACTTGAAGTACTTATCTTTTTCACCCACAACTATACTTTACAGCTTTTTGGTTACCTCAACACCAAGAAATACTTTTCAAAGACCATTTCAGAGCAAGTTACTTTCTTAATGTCCCTCCTAAACCCATTTTCCAACTTGAAGTACTTATCTTTTTCACCCACAACTATACTTTACAGCTTTTTGGATACCTCAACACAAAGAAATACTTTTAAAAGACATTTCAGAGCAAGAGACTTTCTTAATGTCCCTCCTAAACCCATTTTGAAACTTGAAATACTTATCTTTTTCACCCACAACTATACTTTACAGCTTTTTGGATACCTCAACACCAAGAAATACTTTTCAAAGACCATTTCAGAGCAAGTTACTTTCTTAATGTCCCTCCTAAACCCATTTTGCAACTTGAAGTACTTATCTTTTTCACCCACAACTATACTTTACAGCTTTTTGGTTACCTCAACACCAAGAAATACCTTTCAAATACCATTTCAGAGCAAGTTACTTTCTTAATGTCCCTCCTAAACCCATTTTCAAACTTGAAGTACTTATCTTTTTCACCCACAACTATACTTTACAGCTTTTTGGATACCTCAACACCAAGAAATGCTTTTCAAAGACCATTTCAGAGCAAGTTACTTTCTTAATGTCCCTCCTAAACCCATTTTGAAACTTGAAGTGCTTATCTTTTTCACCCACAACTATACTTTACAGCTTTTTGAATGACCCAACACCAAGAAATACTTTTCAAAGACCATTTCAGAGCAAGTTACTTTCTTAATGTTCCTCCTAAACCCATTTTCCAACTTGAAGTACTTATCTTTTTCACCCACAACTATACTTTACAGCTTTTTGGATACCTCAACACCAAGAAATACCTTTCAAAGACCATTTCAGAGCAAGTTACTTTCTTAATGTCCCTCCTAAACCCATTTTCCAACTTGAAGTACTTATCTTTTTCACCCACAACTATACTTTACAGCTTTTTGGATACCTCAACACCAAGAAATACGTTTCAAAGACCATTTCAGAGCAAGTTACTTTCTTAATGTCCCTCCTAAACCCATTTTCCAACTTGAAGTACTTATCTTTTTCACCCACAACTATACTTTACAGCTTTTTGGATACCTCAACACCAAGAAATACTTTTCAAAGACCATTCCAGAGCAAGTTACTTTCTTAATGTCCCTTCTAAACCCATTTTCCAACTTGAAGTACTTATCTTTTTCACCCACAACTATACTTTACAGCTTTTGAATGCTCCAACACCAAGCAATACCTTTTCAAAGGCATTTCAGAACAAGTTCTTTTCTTAATATGCTTCTTAAACCAATTTTACAAATTCTAAATTTTTCCATAGTAGATAAAAAAAGCTATATCATAGCTGTGAATATTTTCTCGAAAGATAAGCAGTTCTATTTCAATTTTAAATTTTCTCAATGAAGTGAAGAAAAGTTCAAGGTTTCTTCTGAATTTTCTCAATGAAAAAGAAATTAGTTTTTATTCAATTCTATTTTTCCAAATAATATAAAAATTTTCCACTTTAGTTCAGATTTTTCTCAAAGGGATGAAAAATTTAAAATACTGTTCCAAATTTTCTCAACGAAGTGAAGAAAAGTTCAAGTTCTCTTCTGAACTTTACCAAAGAACACACTTCAATTCTAATTTCTCCAGAGAAAACAAAAATCTTCCACTTCAGTTCTTTATTTCAGAAAGACATAAAGAAATTTAAAGTTCAATTCTAATTTTTCGGTGGAAGATGGAAAAAGTAATACCATACTTGTGAATATTTTCACGGAAGATAAAAAGTTCTAGTTCAATTTAAAATTTTCTCAACGAAGTTAAGGAAAGTTCAAGTTCTCTTCTGAACTTTACCAAAGAACACACTTCAATTCTAATTTCTCCAGAGAAAACAAAAATCTTCCACTTCAGTTCTTTATTTCACAAAGACATAAAGAAATTTAAAGTTCAATTCTAGATTTTTCGGTGGGAGATAGAAAAATTAATACCATACTTGTGATTATTTTCACGGAAGATAAAAAGTTCTAGTTCAATTTAAAATTTTCTCAATGAAGTGAAGAAAAGTTCATGTTCTCTACTGAATTTTACCAAAGAACACAATTCAATTCTAATTTCTACAGAGAAAATAAAAATCTTCCACTCAAGTTCTTTATTTCACAAAGACATAAAGAAATTTAAAGTTCAATTCTAAATTTTTCGGTGGAAGATAGAAAAAGTAATACCATACTTGTGAATATTTTCACGGAAGATAAAAAGTTCTAGTTCAATTTAAAATTTTCTCAACGAAGTGAAGAAAAGTTCAAGTTCTCTTCTGAATTTTACTAAAGAACACAATTCATTTCTAATTTCACCAGAGAAAATAAAAATCATCCACTTCAGTTCTTTATTTCACAAAAGACATAAAGAAATTTAAAGTTCAATTCTAAATTTTTCGGTGGAAGATAGAAAAAGTAATACCATACTTGTGAATATTTTCCCGGAAGATAAAAAGTTCTAGTTCAATTTAAAATTTTCTCAACGAAGTGAAGAAAAGTTCAAGTTCTCTTCTGAACTTTACCAAAGAACACACTTCAATTCTAATTTCCCCAGAGAAAATAAAAATCTTCCACTTCAGTTTTAAGTCCCCCAAAGAAATAAAGAAATTTAAAGTTCTATTCTAAATCCTTAGATGGTAGATAGAAAAGTAATACTATGACTGTGATTGTTTTCCATGAAGATCAAAAGTTTCACTTTATTTATAACTTTTCTTAAATTCAGTTCTGATTTTTCTCAAAGAGATGAAAAATTTAAAGTTCTGTTCCAAATTTTTCATAGAAGATAGAAAAAGTTATACATTGATTGTGAATATTCAACATGAAGATAAGGAACTCCACTTTAATTCTGAGTTTTCTCGAAGAAGTGCAAATTGTTCAAGTTCTCTTCTGAATTTTCTTAAAGAAGAGAAAAAAGTTAGCTCAATTCTGAATTTTACCAATGAAAATGAAAAAACCTTCCACTTCAGTTCTTAATTTTTCAAAGACATAAAAAATTTAAAGTTCAGTTCTAAATTTTTCTGTAGAAGATAGGAAAAGTTATACTATGATTGTGATTATTTTCCAGTGAAGATAAAAAGTTTCACTTTAATTCTAATTTTCTTAAGTTCAGTTCTGATTTTTCTCAAAGAGATGAAAAATTTAAAGTTCTGTTCCAAATTTTTCATAGAAGATAGAAAAAGTTATACATTGATTTGAATATTCGACATGAAGATAAGGAGCATCACTTTAATTCTGAGTTTTCTCGAAGAAGTGCAAAATCAAGTTCTCTTCTGAATTTTCTTAAAGAAGTGAAAAAAGTTAGCTCAATTCTGAATTTTACCAATGAAAATGAAAAAACCTTCCACTTCAGTTCTTAATTCCTCAAAGACATGAAAAATTTAAAAAGGCTCCAGACATCAAAGAAAATAAAAAGGCTCCACTTCACTTCTGGTTTTTTTCTCAAAGAGATGAAAAATTTAAAGTTCTTTTCTAATTTTAAATTGGTAAAAAGATTAAATTAGGTTAGTTTAGGCTAGATTAAGTTAGGTCAGGTTAAGTTAGGTTAGGTTAGCCTACGTACGCGCGCGTACGTAGGCTAACCTAACCTAACCTAACTTAACCTGACCTAACTTAATCTAGCCTAACCTAACCTAATTTAATCTTTTTACCAATTTAAAGTTAGAAAAGAACTTTAAATTTTTCATCTCTTTGAGAAAAAAACCAGAAGTGAAGTGGAGCCTTTTTATTTTCTTGGAAAAATTAGAAGAGAACTTTGACTTTTTTATGTCTTTGAGGAATTAAGAACTGAAGTGGAAGCTTTTTTCATTTTCATTGGTAAAATTCAGAATTGAGCTAACTTTTTTCACTTCTTTAAGAAAATTCAGAAGAGAACTTGAACATTTTGCACTTCTTTGAGAAAACTCAGAATTAAAGTGATGTTCCTTATCTTCATGTCGAATATTCAAATCAATGTATAACTTTTTCTATCTTCTATGGAAAATTTGGAACAGAACTTTATATTTTTCATCTCTTTGCAAGAAAATCTGTAGTGAACTTAAGAAAATTAGAATTAAAGTGAAACTTTTTATCTTCACTGGAAAATAATCACAATCATAGTATAACTTTTCCCATCTTCTACAGAAAAATTTAGAACTGAACTTTAAATTTTTATGTCTTTGAGGAATTAAGAACTGAAGTGGAAGCTTTTTTCATTTTCATAGGTAAAATTCAGAATTGAGTTAACTTTTTTCTCTTCTTTAAGAAAATTCAGAAGAGAACTTGAACAATTTGCACTTCTTCGAGAAAACTCAGAATTAAAGTGGAGTTCCTTATCTTCATGTTGAATATTCAAAATCAAGGTATAACTTTTTCTATCTTCTATGAAAAATTTGGAACAGAACTTTAAATTTTTCATCTCTGAATTTAAGAAAAATTATAAATAAAGTGAAACTTTTGATCTTCATGGAAAACAATCACAGTCATAGTATTACTTTTCTATCTCCCATCTAAAAATTTAGATTAGAACTTTAAATTTCTTTATTCCTTTGGGGGACTTAAAACTGAAGTGCTCTGAAATGGTCTTTGAAAGGTATTTCTTGGGGTTGAGGTATCCAAAAAGCTGCAAAGTATAGTTGTGGGTGAAAAAGATAAGTACTTCAAGTTGGAAAATGGGTTTAGGAGGGACATTAAGAAAGTAACTTGCTCTGAAATGGTCTTTGAAAAGTATTTCTTGGTGTTGAGGTATCCAAAAAGCTGTAAAGTATAGTTGTGGGTGAAAAAGATAAGTACTTCAAGTTGCAAAATGGGTTTAGGAGGAACATTAAGAGAGTAACTTGCTCTGAAATGGTCTTTTAAAAGTATTTCTTGGTGTTGAGGTATCCAAAAAGCTGTAAAGTATAGTTGTGAGTGAAAAATATAAGTACTTCAAGTTGGAAAATGGGTTTAGGAGGGACATTAAGAATGAAACTTGCTCTGAAATCGTCTTTAAAAAGTATTTCTTGGTGTTGGGACATTCAAAAAGCTGTAAAGTATAGTTGTGGGTGAAAAAGATAAGTACTTCAAGTTGGAAAATGGGTTTAGGAGGAACATTAAGAAAGTAACTTGCTCTGAAATGGTCTTTGAAAAGTATTTCTTGATGTTGAGGTATCCAAAAAGCTGTAAAGTATAGTTGTGGGTGAAAAAGATAAGTACTTCAAGTTTCAACATGGGTTTAGGAGGGACATTAAGAAAGTAACTTGCTCTGAAATGGTCTTTGAAAAGTATTTCTTGGTGTTGGGACACTCAAAAAGCTGTAAAGCATAGTTGTGAGTGAAAAAGATAAGTACTTCAAGTTTGAAAATGGGTTTAGGAGGGACATTAAGAACGTAACTTGCTCTGAAATAGTCTTTGGAAAGTATTTCTTGGTGTTGAGGTATCCAAAAAGCTGTAAAGTATAGTTGTGGGTGAAAAAGATAAGTACTTCAAGTTGGAAAATGGGTTTAGGAGGAACATTAAGAAAGTAACTTGCTCTGAAATGGTCTTTGAAAAGTATTTTTTAGTGTTGAGGTATCCAAAAAGCTGTAAAGTATAGTTGTGAGTGAAAAAGATAAGTACTTCAAGTTGGAAAATGGGTTTAGGAGGAACATTAAGAAAGTAACTTGCTCTGAAATGGTCTTTGAAAGGTATTTCTTGGTGTTGAGGTATCCAAAAAGCTGTAAAGTATAGTTGTGAGTGAAAAAGATAAGTACTTCAAGTTAGAAAATGGGTTTAGGAGGGACATTAAGAAAGTAACTTGCTTGTCTTAGTCGATTACGTCATTCTATGCCCATAAATGAATTCCCGTCATGACCTTCTGATAGGGTTCTACCGATTATGTAATCAATTTCTCAGAAATCCATTTGTCTTAGTTGATTACGTAATTCTATGCCCATAAATGGATTCCCGTCAGGACCTTCTTATAGGGTTCTACCGATTATATAATCAATTTCTCAGAAATCCAATTGTCTTAGTTGATTACGTCATTCTATGCCCATAAATGGATTCCCGTCACGAGCTCCTTATAGGGTTCTACCGATTATGTAATCAATTTCTCGGGAATTCTCTCCCTTCGATTACGCAATCAATATATCTCTTCCCCACCTTCCCCTTAGAAACATCAAATTAGTTCCCCTTTCTTGAATCAATAATTCCCCTTAGAAACAACAAATTAATTCCCCTTTCTTGAATCAATAATTCCACTTAGAAACAACAAATTAAATCCCCTTTCGAGACATATCAATCAATCTTGACATCACCTGTCAGACATTATTAAACTTCGCCTGGAAACAATTTGATTAATGATTGACAGTACCTGTCAGACATTATTAAACTTTGCCCGGAAACAATTTGATTAATGACTGACTTCAACAAGATCTTGAAGGAAGTGTCGTTGACCCTGTCCTCATTAGACTCAATAATCCATCAAAGTGAGAAAGTTCCTGTTTTTCCATTCTCACTGACAAAAACCACAAAACAGACATAAATTACTGTTGACATCCGTGAAAAACATCAAATAAATTGACCAACACACATAACCATCCAAGAAACATCCATAAATGTGACAAAATTCCTGTTTTTTCAAGTGGGAAAAATACTGTTTTTCCATTCTCACTGACAAAAACCACAAAACAGACATAAATTACTGTTGACATCCATGAAAAACATCAAATAAATTGACCGACATGCACATAACCGTCCATGAAACATCCATAAATGTAACAAAATTCCTGTTTTTTTCATTCTCACTGACAAAAACCATAAAAACATCCATAAAAGTGAGAAAAATACTGATTTTTCATTCTCACTGACAAAAAACATAAAACAGACATAAATTACTGTTGACATCCATGAAAAACATCAAATAAATTGACCGACATGCACATAACCGTCCATGAAACAACCATCAATGTGAGAAAATTCCTGTTTTTTCAAGTGAGAAAAATACTGTTTTTCCATTCTCACTGACAAAAACCATAAAACAGACATAAATTACTGTTGACATCCATGAAAAACATCAAATAAATTGACCAACACACATAACCATCCAAGAAAACATCCATCAAATTGAGAAAATTCCTGTTTTTTCAAGTGAGAAAAAATCCTGTTTTTTTATTCTCAGTGAGAAAACCATCTCCTTAGGGAAACTATGCCCATATATGGTATACTGTTCGGAGTAGCACCTCCCTCTCTACTGGTACTTAATATGGAGTGTAGTTTCAACGGTACATGTCTTACCACGATCATGTATCAATTTGTGGTAAAGCTTTCTAATTTAGTTAATTATTAATTTAGTAAAAATATATAAGACGCAAATATGAAGTTTTGAAATACAACTTTTTATTAAGATAAGGATAATATCCTGCTAAATTCTCTTTAACGGGAAATTGAGAAATTACCACTTCCTAGCGATTACGTGGGAAGGTGTGGTTGATAAAAATGTATAAGAGATACATTTTATCGGAAGGGGAATCGGATACTAACTTTATGCCGGACTGACCTCTGGTCCGTTGTTTTTAGAAATATCTTGGAACTTTGTCGGATCATTGTAAGTGTCTGTATCTTATTATATATTATTGTAGCTTTTGAGACTTGTGGTCTATTTGGGGCAGCCAGTCCCAGTAGCATATCTATATCTGTAATTACTATGTGTAAATTGAATAAAAGTATTGTGTTTTAGACAACCTCTCTACGATCTACCTTTAGCCCTCTAACATACCCAGTCGGTACGCCTCATTAGTTCGGTCATAGCCTAAGGCAAGCTACCAAAGTTAAATTACCTTAGGGCCAGAGTTTATCTCCCCTATAAAGGGAGAATAAAGGCATCTACGATTACAACCCCCAATTACCATAAAATATACACTTCATAACAACTGGTGGTCGCTTTTACCGGAAAACATAAAAACTAGGGTGGAAAATATTCTTTGGGATTTTAAATGGACTTTTGCAAGACACAAAGCAGATTACGGATTAACTCACTTAATCACGCACAAGATATCAAGAGAGGGCCCTCCAATCAAAAAGTCACCGTATAAAACACCTTATCATTTAAAGCCATGGCTAGAAAGCAAAATAAAAGAAATGGAAGATCAGGGAATAATTAAAGAAAGTATTAGTGATTGGTGCTTTCCATTAGTAATAGTCAGAAAAAAATATAACACCTGGAGACTATGTATAGACTTTAGATCACTAAATGCCGTCACTGTTAAAGACGTGATGAAGTTATCAAGAATTGATTCGATTCTAGATTCGTTAGGGGGTTCAAAATATTACACTAGTTTTGATTTAATAGCAGGATATTGGCAAATCGCTTTAGATGCAGAAACAAAGCATAAGGCTACAGTAATCTTAGACGACGGGAGAACTTTCACATTTGAACGTATGCAGTTTGGCTTATCATTTAGTCCAAATTGTTTTAGTCGGCTAATGAATTTGGTGTTAAAAGATATCGAACCAGGAAGGAAAAAAGATACCTTGGCTTATTTAGATGATGTAATTCTGTTTAATGAAAACTTGGAAGACCACTTGGTCGGACTTAGAAAAATACTGGAAAAGTTTGAAAAAGCAGGCTTAAAATTAAAACCAGAAAAGTTAAAAATAGTAGTACCAAAATTAGTATTTCTTGGACACCTGATAAACCAAGGTACTATTTCACCAAATCCAGAAAAATTTACAGTCATAGAAAATTTACAGCCTCTTAAAGATAAAAAAATCTGCAGATCAGTTTGTGGTTTGTTAAGCTATTTCAGACGATATATTAAAAATTATGCCACAATAGCACAACCTTTGACGAACCTTTTGAAGAAATCAGGTAAATTCGAATGTCCAGCGGAAGCAAAACAAGCACTAAATGAAATAAAAAGGCAATTATTACTGGCACCAATACTAAAACTACCAGATTTGTCACAAGACTTCTGTTTGCAAACAGATGCTTCGGGGTACGGTATAGGGGCCATATTATTAAACATAAATTCTGAAGGAGTAGAATCGATAGTCTAATACGCGAGCAGGTCTCTGTCGGAGGCAGAAAAAAAATACTCGACAGTTGAAAGGGAGTGTTTAGCAGTTGTAGTATTTACAGAATATTTTCGACAATTTTTACTTGGAAAAAAATTTATTTTACGCGTAGACCAAAAATCATTAGTTTGGCTACATACGATGCAAAATACTTCAGCCCGGCTGACACGGCTGACATTATTAAAAATTAGAAGAAAATGTGATGGCAACCATCCAGAACGAACTGGAAGGGGTTGAAATACTGTCTAACGAAAATATTTCGAAGAATCAAAATAGAGATGATTTTTGTTTAGCAATGAAATCCTTTTTATCAAAAGGAATGGAACTGCCAGAGCACTTTAAACATTTTTTAAAGGACTTAGATAATTTTGATCTGGACGAAAGTAAAAATCTTCTAGTAAGATACCATAGACCATCGCAAGAACATAGAAAAAATGACTTAAAAATTATTCCAGTAATTCCAAAATCTCTGGAAGGAGAAGTTTTACAGATGGCACATGCAACGATTTGGCTGTCACATGAGAGGAGCAAATACTATAGGGAGACTGAAGGGAAATTCTTATTTTCCAAAAATGTACTCAAAAGTGGTCTATTTGGGGCAGCCAGTCCCAGTAGCATATCTATATCTGTAATTACTATGTGTAAATTGAATAAAAGTATTGTGTTTTAGACAACCTCTCTACGATCTACTTTTAGCCCTCGAACATACCCAGTCGGTACGCCTCATTAGTTCGGTCATAGCCTAAGGCAAGCTACCAAAGTTAAATTACCTTAGGGCCAGAGTTTATCTCCCCTATAAAGGGAGAATAAAGGCATCTACGATTACAACCCCCAATTACCATAAAATATACACTTCATAACAACTGGTGGTCGCTAGAAAAACTGGGTCGAGGAGGCTAGATAAAAATAGTAGATTGAAATAAAATGGCTTTACCAGAGGAAAAAATGACTTCCCTATCAACAGTACTTGAAATTGCAAAAATTATACCAGAATACGCGGGAAATTCAGATTTAGATGAGTTTATCAAAAAATTAAAAATTTTCAACGAACTAACTAAATCGTTTGAAGATAAGGTCAAAGAGCAATGCGTTGCAGCCAGATTAAAGGGAAGCGCCCTTAAACATTTTGAGGCAATTAAGGAAAAAGAGCCCAAGGACCTCAATACTCTAATTGAATCTTTTAAAACAAGATTCATAGAGACAAGCATCTTTAGAGGCTAAGAACAGAGGTAGTCACATTCGATACCTCAACTAGTATCAGGGAATATGCAGACAAAATTTATAGATCCGTGTGTTTACAATTAGAGAAAGGCGGAAATGACGAGACAGTACAGAAAGTACAACTACATAGTTTTACCCAAGGGTTACCAAAAAAGTTATTAAGACTAATATTATCGCGGAAACCTGAAAATTTAGAGCAGGCTATAATACTAGTCGAAACAGAAGTAAAAATTGACGAAGCTATGAAAAAGTTTGATCAGATGTCAATAAATAACACAGGAGCCCAAGAAAGTAGAAAATATGAAAGGGGACAAAAAAAGGTAAGCTTTGAGGAGCCGAATCGTGAACCAAAAAGGCGCGACGGAGGCCGAGGGTCGCCGTCTAGGGAGATAGCTGACAGATTCCACGACCTTGAGAGATTAGCAGCTAATAACTATAGAAAATATGGGCACCCTCCCCCACCAAAGACAGATAGTTGGGGAACCAACAAGGACAGATCAAAAATATTTAGAAAATTTTATTGCTATTATTGTGGCAAACCAAACCACTATGCAGCAGATTGCTGACATAGAATACGCAAAGAAGGCCAGACGTACAAGACAAGACACCAGTTCAGAACGCAGGGGGGCAGAAATTTAAAAAGGCAGGGAAAAAATAATACTTGGCAAACACCTAATGATATTCCTGAATTTAGGCCTAGGAGGCAATCGGTTAACAATACCCAGGGTCAAAGTAGCAGCGCTGAAGAAAACTGGGATAATCCCAGAAATTTTTGGCCAAACAGTGGGCATTTAAACGGAGAAACCAGCCTGTAAGGGTCGACAGAGCTGTTTCCTTACAAAGACCCCTATATAGTTTAGAATGTTGTGATACAAATGCAAATAATAATAATCTACCGATTCTGCGTTGTTTTAAAATTGAGTGTTTTCAAAATTTACCATATTTACTAGATACAGGCGCATCTAAATCATTAATTCGAGAGGAAGTTTTTAATAGGTTTCCTCCTAGTGTAAAAAATCGAGTAAGCAGATGCCAAAATACCCTAACATCAGTGACAGGGCACAAGCTGACAATTTTGGGAGAATGTCCACTAAAATTTAGTGCAGGGGATAAAGATATAACAGTAACAGTAATAATATGCAAGCAGCTACCATTTCCTTGTATTCTAGGAGTAGATGCCATAAGAAAATATGAGATTGTATGGGAACCCATATCCGATACAATAACCATAAACCAGGCAAATGAAAATAATAGGCAAATTTGCGTAACAACAAATAACGAAAGTGAATATTCGAATTATAACCTAAAAATAAGCGGAAAAATCACCATAGAAGGGGGAACGACAGCTCAAGTTCTAGCGATATTAAATGCAAAAGAAGGAAAAGTTAAAATAATGGATGCCATGATAGGTGGGTACACCATAAAAGAATACCCAATAATGTTCGTGGAAAATCAAGTTATAAAAATTGAAAATGGTATAACATACTTAAAACTATCAAATCTAAGTAATAATAAAATAAAACTGAACTAGATAGAACTTGGATCAGTAGAAAAGATTTCAAATTCAGAAATAAAATCTCTAAACAGTCAAGAATTAAGCGCAAACTTCATTAGCCACGAACATTTATCCTCATTGAAACCGCAACCACAAGAAGAGAATGGAATGGCGAAAACGGATTTTTTGCAACAATTTGATTTAAAACATTTACCGGAAAACGTAAAAACTAGGGTGGAAAATATTCTTTGGGATTTTAAATGGACTTTTGCAAGACACAAAGCAGATTACGGATTAACTCACTTAATCACGCACAAGATATCAAGAGAGGGCCCTCCAATCAAAAAGTCACCGTATAAAACACCTTATCATTTAAAGCCATGGCTAGAAAGCAAAATAAAAGAAATGGAAGATAAGGGAATAATTAAAGAAAGTATTAGTGATTGGTGCTTTCCATTAGTAATAGTCAGAAAAAAGATAACACCTGGAGACTATGTATAGACTTTAGATCACTAAATGCCGTCACTGTTAAAGACGTGATGAAGTTATCAAGAATTGATTCGATTCTAGATTCGTTAGGGGGTTCAAAATATTACACTAGTTTTGATTTAATAGCAGGATATTGGCAAATCGCTTTAGATGCAGAAACAAAGCATAAGGCTACAGTAATCTTAGACGACGGGAGAACTTTCACATTTGAACGCATGCAGTTTGGCTTATCATTTAGTCCAAATTGTTTTAGTCGGCTAATGAATTTGGTGTTAAAAGATATCGAACCAGGAAGGAAAAAATATACCTTGGCTTATTTAGATGATGTAGTTCTGTTTAATGAAAACTTGGAAGACCACTTGGTCGGACTTAGAAAAATACTGGAAAAGTTTGAAAAAGCAGGCTTAAAATTAAAACCAGAAAAGTTAAAAATAGTAGTACCAAAATTAGTATTTCTTGGACACCTGATAAACCAAGGTACTATTTCACCAAATCCAGAAAAATTTACAGTCATAGAAAATTTACAGCCTCTTAAAGGTCAAAAAAGCTACAGATCAGTTTGTGGTTTGTTAAGCTATTTCAGACGATATATTAAAAATTATGCCACAATAGCACAACCTTTGACTAACCTTTTGAAGAAATCAGGTAAATTCGAATGTCCAGCGGAAGCAAAACAAGCACTAAATGAAATAAAAAGGCAATTATTACTGGCACCAATACTAAAACTACCAGATTTGTCACAAGACTTCTGTTTGCAAACAGATGCTTCGGGGTACGGTATCGGGGCCATATTATTAAACATAAATTCTGAAGGAGTAGAATCGATAGTCCAATACGCGAGCAGGTCTCTGTCTGAGGCAGAAAAAAAAATACTCGACAGTTGAAAGGGAGTGTTTAGCAGTTGTAGTATTTACAGAATATTTTCGACAATTTTTACTTGGAAAAAAATTTATTTTACGCGTAGACCAAAAATCATTAGTTTGGCTACATACGATGCAAAATACTTCAGCCCGGCTGACACGGCTGACATTATTAAAAATTAGAAGAAAATGTGATAGCAACCATCCAGAACGAACTGGAAGGGGTTGAAATACTGTCTAATGAAAATATTTCGAAGAATCAAAATAAAGATGATTTTTGTTTAGCAATGAAATCCTTTTTATCAAAAGGAACGGAACTGCCAGAGCACTTTAAACATTTTTTAAAGGACTTAGATAATTTTGATCTGGACGAAAGTAAAAATCTTCTAGTAAGATATCATAGACCATCGCAAGAATATAGAAAAAATGACTTAAAAATTATTCCAGTAATTCCAAAATCTCTGGAAGGAGAAGTTTTACAGATGGCACATGCG
Source organism: Artemia sinica (assembly GCA_027921565.1). Taxonomy (NCBI): domain Eukaryota; kingdom Metazoa; phylum Arthropoda; class Branchiopoda; order Anostraca; family Artemiidae; genus Artemia; species Artemia sinica. The sequence continues at coordinate 38,522,761 of CM051256.1, forward strand.
ACGATTGGCGGTCACATGGGAGAAGCAAAAACTATAGGGAGACTGAAGGGAAATTCTTATTTTCCAAAAATGTACTCAAAAGTGGTCTATTTGGGGCAGCCAGTCCCAGTAGCATATCTATATCTGTAATTACTATGTGTAAATTGAATAAAAGTATTGTGTTTTAGACAACCTCTCTACGATCTACCTTTAGCCCTCGAACATACCCAGTCGGTACGCCTCATTAGTTCGGTCATAGCCTAAGGCAAGCTACCAAAGTTAAATTACCTTAGGGCCAGAGTTTATCTCCCCTATAAAGGGAGAATAAAGGCATCTACGATTACAACCTCCAATTACCATAAAATATACACTTCATAACAACTGGTGGTCGCTAGAAAAACTGGGTCGAGGAGGCTAGATAAAAATAGTAGATTGAAATAAAATGGCTTTACCAGAGGAAAAAATGACTTCCCTATCAACAGTACTTGAAATTGCAAAAATTATACCAGAATACTCGGGAAATTCAGATTTAGATGAGTTTATCAAAAAATTAAAAATTTTCAACGAACTAACTAAATGGTTTGAAGATAAGGTCAAAGAGCAATGCGTTGCAGCCAGATGAAAGGGAAGCGCCCTTAAACATTTTGAGGCAATTAAGGAAAAAGAGCCCAAGGACCTCAATACTCTAATTGAATCTTTTAAAACAAGATTCATAGAGACAAGCATCTCCGAGAGGCTAAGAACAGAGATAGTCACATTCGATGCCTCAACTAGTATCAGGGAATATGCAGACAAAATTTATAGATCCGTGTGTTTACAATTAGAGAAAGGCGGAAATGACGAGACAGTACAAAAAGTACAACTACATACTTTTACCCAAGGGTTACCAAAAAAGTTATTAAGACTAATATTATCGCGGAAACCTGAAAATTTAGAGCAGGCTATAATACTAGTCGAAACAGAAGTAAAAATTGACGAAGCTATGAAAAAGTTTGATCAGATGTCAATAAATAACACAGGAGCCCAAGAAAGTAGAAAATATGAAAGGGGACAAAAAAAGGTAAGCTTTGAGGAGCCGAATCGTGAACCAAAAAGGCGCGACGGAGGCCAAGGGTCGCCGTCTAGGGAGATAGCTGACAGATTCCACGACCTTGAGAGATTAGCAGCTAATAACTATAGAAAATATGGGCACCCTCCCCCACCAAAGACAGATAGTTGGGGAACCAACAAGGACAGATCAAAAATATTTAGAAAATTTTATTGCTATTATTTTAGCAAACCAAACCACTATGCAGCAGATTGCTGACATAGAATACGCAAAGAAGGCCAGACGTACAAGACAAGACACGAATTCAGAACGCAGGGGGACATAAATTTAAAAAGGCAGGGAACAAATAATACCTGGCAAACACCTAATGATATTCCTGAATTTAGGCCTAGGAGGCAAACGGTTAACAATACCCAGGGTCAAAGTAGCAGCGCTGAAGAAAACTGGGATAATCCCAGAAATTTTTGGCCAAACAGTGGGCATTTAAACGGAGAAACCAGCCTGTAAGGGCCGACAGAGCTGTTTCCTTACAAAGACCCCTGTATAGTTTAGAAAGTTGTGATACAAATGCAAATAATAATAATCTACCGATTCTGCGTTGTTTTAAAATTGAGTGTTTTCAAAATTTACCATATTTACTAGATACAGGCGCATCTAAATCATTAATTCGAGAGGAAGTTTTTAATAGGTTTCCTCCTAGTGTAAAAAATCGAGTAAGCAGATGCCAAAATACCCTAACATCAGTGACAGGGCACAAGCTGACAATTTTGGGAGAATGTCCACTAAAATTTAGTGCAGGGGATAAAGATATAACAGTAACAGTAATAATATGCAAGCAGCTACCATTTCCTTGTATTCTAGGAGTAGATGCCATAAGAAAATATGAGATTGTATGGGAACCCATATCCGATACAATAACCATAAACCAGGCAAATGAAAATAATAGGCAAATTTGCGTAACAACAAATAACGAAAGTGAATATTCGAATTATAACCTAAAAATAAGCGGAAAAATCACCATAGAAGGGGGAACGACAGCTCAAGTTCTAGCGATATTAAATGCAAAAGAAGGAAAAGTTAAAACAATGGATGCCATGATAGGTGGGTACACCATAAAAGAATACCCAATAATGTTCGTGGAAAATCAAGTTATAAAAATTGAAAATGGTATAACATACTTAAAACTATCAAATCTAAGTAATAATAAAATAAAACTGAACTAGGTAGAACTTGGATCAGTAGAAAAGATTTCAAATTCAGAAATAAAATCTCTAAACAGTCAAGAATTAAGCGCAAACTTCATTAGCCACGAACATTTATCCTCATTGAAAACCGCAACCACAAGAAGAGAATGGAATGGCGAAAACGGATTTTTTGCAACAATTTGATTTAAAACATTTACCGGAAAACGTAAAAACTAGGGTGGAAAATATTCTTTGGGATTTTAAATGGACTTTTGCAAGACACAAAGCAGATTACGGATTAACTCACTTAATCACGCACAAGATATCAAGAGAGGGCCCTCCAATCAAAAAGTCACCGTATAAAACACCTTATCATTTAAAGCCATGGCTAGAAAGCAAAATAAAAGAAATGGAAGATCAGGGAATAATTAAAGAAAGTATTAGTGATTGGTGCTTTCCATTAGTAATAGTCAGAAAAAAGATAACACCTGGAGACTATGTATAGACTTTAGATCACTAAATGCCGTCACTGTTAAAGACGTGATGAAGTTATCAAGAATTGATTCGATTCTAGATTCGTTAGGGGGTTCAAAATTTTACACTTGTTTTGATTTAATAGCAGGATATTGGCAAATCGCTTTAGATGCAGAAACAAAGCATAAGGCTACAGTAATCTTAGACGACGGGAGAACTTTCACATTTGAACGTATGCCGTTTGGCTTATCATTTAGTCCAAATTGGTTTAGTCGGCTAATGAATTTGGTGTTAAAAGATATCGAACCAGGAAGGAAAAAAGATACCTTGGCTTATTTAGATGATGTAATTCTGTTTAATGAAAACTTGGAAGACCACTTGGTCGGACTTAGAAAAATACTGGAAAAGTTTGAAAAAGCAGGCTTAAAATTAAAACCAGAAAAGTTAAAAATAGTAGTACCAAAATTAGTATTTCTTGGACACCTGATAAACCAAGGTACTATTTCACCAAATCCAAAAAAATTTACAGTCATAGAAAATTTACAGCCTCTTAAAGATCAAAAAAGCTGCAGATCAGTTTGTGGTTTGTTAAGCTATTTCAGACGATATATTAAAAATTATGCCACAATAGCACAACCTTTGACGAACCTTTTGAAGAAATCAGGTAAATTCGAATGTCCAGTGGAAGCAAAACAAGCACTAAATGAAATTAAAAGGCAATTATTACTGGCACCAATACTAAAACTACCAGATTTGTCACAAGACTTCTGTTTGCAAACAGATGCTTCGGGGTACGGTATAGGGGCCATATTATTAAACATAAATTCTGAAGGAGTAGAATCGATAGTCCAATACGCGAGCAGGTCTCTGTCGGAGGCAGAAAAAAAATACTCGACAGTTGAAAGGGAGTGTTTAGCAGTTGTAGTATTTACAGAATATTTTCGACAATTTTTACTTGGAAAAAAATTTATTTTACGCGTAGACCAAAAATCATTAGTTTGGCTACATACGATGAAAAATACTTCAGCCCGGCTGACACGGCTGACATTATTAAAAATTAGAAGAAAATGTGATGGCAAGCATCCAGAACGAACTGGAAGGGGTTGAAATACTGTCTAATGAAAATATTTCGAAGAATCAAAATAAAGATGATTTTTGTTTAGCAATGAAATCCTTTTTATCAAAAGGAATGGAACTGCCAGAGCACTTTAAACATTTTTTAAAGGACTTAGATAATTTTGATCTGGACGAAAGTAAAAATCTTCTAGTAAGATATCATAGACCATCGCAAGAATATAGAAAAAATGACTTAAAAATTATTCCAGTAATTCCAAAATCTCTGGAAGGAGAAGTTTTACAGATGGCACATGCAACAATTGGCTGTCACATGAGAGAAGCAAAAACTATGGGGAGACTGAAGGGAAATTCTTATTTTCCAAAAATGTACTCAAAAGTAAAAGCTTTTATACAAAGCTGCCAAGAGTGTGCCAAACAAAAGTCGCCACCAAAGACCCCAAGGGCTGAATTAGGTCAATACCCCACCCCTTCAGGGGTAGGAGAAATAATGTCAATAGACATTTGGGGATCCGGGGGAAGTTTACCAGTTTCCAGGAAAGGAAACAGGTGTGTGCTAACGATAGTCGACCATTTTAATTCATATTTATACGCTTTTCCAATTAAAGACGAAAAGACAAAAACCATTGCGAAAGTTTTCGTCAATTGCCTATTCCTGGAACACGGGATTTTCCCTAGAGTTTTACTTAGCGACAATGGGCCATGTTTTAGAGCCAAATTATTAGACGAAATTACAGAATATCTGGGGGTTAGATGATGGTTTACCTCGTCTTACCTGGCCGCAGCTAATGGAAAGGTTGAACGTAAGCAAAGGGAATTAGCTTACATGCTGGGAATACACGCAAGAGAGGAAAATAAAAATTGGGATGAACATTTACCATTTGTAGTCTTTGCAATAAATACGGCTTTTTCACGTACCTTAAAAGAAACGCCATTTTTTTTGCAACATATAAGAGATCCCAGAATTTGTTTAGATGAAATACAAAATGACAGAATATATTACAACCTAGACCAATATAAGCAAGAGATGGTGATGCGAATGAAAAAAGCTATGGAACAAGTTAAAGACAATCTGGAAGATGCGAAAAAAGAACAAAAAGAAAAATATGACAGAACAAGCAAAAATAAAACGAGTTACTGTTTAGGAGATTGGGTTTATGTTTACAAAAAGAATCTGGAAGGAACAAAAAAGTTAAAACCAAAATGGGATGGACCCTATAGGATTACAAAAATTCTACCAAATAACTTAACATATGTTCTAAAACATCAGCATAAGGAAAAGGAAGAAGTAATACACCATAATAGAATGAAAAAGGGATATTTTTCAAAACCATGGAAAACAGAGCCTATACTGTCAGAAGAAGAAATAGAGGACACAATCTCACCAGTATATATCAGAAGACCATATGAATTTTATGACCTTTTTAACGACCACAACAGTTGGGAGATGTGGAAGGAATATTTAGCCCAGTCTTGGCTACAAACTTTCCACAACAAACAAGAGAAAAAGGGAAAAGTTCAATGTTCATCGGATACTAGCGATGAAAGCGACAGAGAAGAGCCTCAAACACAACCTACTGGTTTAAGACATAATAAACCAGAGGTTAAATCCAAAGATGAAGAAAAATTGGAAGAAACCAAAGAATTATCTGATTTCCATACATTAGACTCACCTACAGTCTTAACGCAAAAATGGCTTTTGGAACAAACGCCATCTACCAGACGCGAGCTAACAAAATGTGACATTGAAAATTCTTCTACAGAAACCGATATAGCTAAACCTGGGCCATCGTCAAGAAAACCTTCTTTAAGAGAAAAATTCTGGAGAACAGTAAAGAAACCAAAGGGGCAGCAACAAGTTCCTTTGTCAGCAGCACAAGTAGCTAAAACACTTATGAAAAAAGCCAAACATCAAGAGAAACAAAGATTAAAGATATTTGACGAGGCAACAAAAGAGCACTCGGACTCAGAGCCTTGTAAACCGCACTATAAAGACCACGGAAAAACTTGCAAATATTATAGAGAAGAAAAGCAAAAATTTGGGGTTCAAAACTCAGACCAGGAAACGGAGAAAGGCAGGACAAGCGCAGCCCCCAGCAGATTAATATTTGAATAAAACAATTATAACAAAAAAAATATTAAATAAAAATAAAACGAATATAAAAGCCACTAAAGAAATATCTATATTTTTTTAAATCGGTATATAAATAACATCAAGTTTTCCCTCAAATATATATCGCCAGTAAAAATTATGACCGTCACGTTCTAAAGTTAAATTATTAGCTCCGATCTGAAGTGACATCTTAGGTTCCTGCAAAAATTTTGTTTCCGATACGAGATAAGACTTCGCGAACGGTGTAATGTCAAAACTTGTCAAAAAGAATTAGGCTTCGTTCATAAGAGAAAATAATGAAGCCACATAATATTAAATAGGTATAGTGGAACTAATTAAATTATACATATTTAGAATCAGCATTCAAAGGCGATCCTTTTGATATGTATATTGGAAAAATATATTTTGAGGAAAAAAACGAAGGAGGTTAGTCTACTGAAATAGGGTCATTGGAAGCTAGCAAATTTGGAGTGAGCTCAATCACTGCTGGTCTCTCGTTGTTAAGTAAATGCGAAGCATCTACTGACCTTTGACTCTCTCGGTAACACCTCCAGTCGAATTAGAATTTTTTTTTGTTTTGAAGAAATTTTAAAATAATTATAATGAGGAAAACAGCAAGAGTTTACATTAAGTCGACTACATGTACAAGCTAGCTGTAATTTTGTTATAAATAGTAGAAAATATAATAAGTTTAAACACTTACCAATAAGGACGATATATATATATATATATATATATATATATATATATATATATATATAAATAAGAAGCCGTAGATAAAATGAGTCACAATTAAAAAAAAGGTAACACCGTGTAAAACAAAGTTTTCTCGGGTATAATTAATTTCACATATTAAATAAATTCACAGCAAACCATTAACAGAAATAACAGGGTGAAGACATTGCAGGTGAAAAACACCAATGACAGGACAATTGGCATTTAAAAACGAAACTGCTAAACGTCTTGTCATTGGGGTGGATCCACCAAGCAAACCAAATATAAAGATCAGGAATAAATGTCAAACTTTGGAGGAGGTTGAGAAGAGTGTTCAGCAAAGTTGTTGGTTATGCTAGAAAATAGCATGACCAAACAGTTTTGCCGGGCACTAAACCCATAAACTCGTAGAACAAGGTAATAGTCAAAATATCACGAAAGGGACAAATTACACTCAATGACTGTATAAAACTAAGGTGCAAATTAAACTGAGGAAAATACCAGACGCGAATAATATAAAAAAAATTATAGGGAAAGCACAAAAGATAACCCCTATCTCTAAGCAACTTTTGGCACGACATAGGCACTAATTTTTGGTAAAATACCACAGACATGGAACATGTGTCTGCGATGAAAACCACACAATTTTGTGGGAATCAGAATATCGTAAAACGTACATTTTTTTATGAATAAATGAGAACTAGAAATTTCGGAGCGAAAGTTGTTTTGTAAATATTTTAATTGCAGTTAGGACTTATCTTATAAAAGTCTTGACGGACTTAATTAAAACTTGTAAAAAGAACAAATATTGCAGTGATTAAATAAATTATTAGGATATATAATTGTTATTTGTTTTTAACAATTAAGTATCAGCATAACTTCGGTTAATATATATATATATATATATATATATATATATATATATATATATATATATATATATATATATATATATATATATATATATATATATATATATATAATATATATATATATATATATATATATATATATATATATATATATATATATATATATTTATATATATATATATAACCTAAACTATCCTATAAAAATAGTGAATTAAATGTTGAGTATTTGTGTTTTTTTATGTTTACATCATTCAAGAAGTATCCTACATTAATACTTCATAAGCAATTAACAAAATAATAATTGGAATTAATTCCAATGCTTATCTATACCGTGTATTAGTTTTTTAATGCTTCAAGTTTTCAACAGTAGTTAAATATCCTATCTAGTTTTACGAATAAAAAAAAAATACTTATGTAAACTATTACACAATGCTTATATATATATATATATATATATATATATATATATATATATATATATATATATATATATATATATATATATATATATATATATATATATATATATATATATATATATATATATATATATATATATATATATATATATATATATATATATATATATATATATATATATATATATATATATATATATATATACTATGTTTTTATCAACTTTAAAGTTTTAACTAGTGATTTAATGTTATATGTAAATGTTTGACCTCGAGTCAACGTATTAATAATTTTTATTGTGAAATAATCAGTTTAGTATTAAGTTTGAAATAATCCAGAAAGAAACATAATGTTTCGACTTAAGCGGGTTATTTTCTTTGGAGTAATTAAAAAAGTGGAGAAAGTAATTAAAAGTAGTTTACTTTTGAATGCATTGATATATACGAAAATTGAGTGGTTCATTCTGCTATATATTTAAAAATATATGCTTTACATGTATACTAATGTGGATATTTATTTTAGATACAGCATTAGCTATTTTTTTTGGAAATCAAATTTTTCGTAGTATCTTTTCGGATCCATTTTTCCTCCAATCATATTTTGACACATTTTTGGAAAGAAACAAATTTTGAAGACACTTCAAATATATCCTGATACTATCATCTCATATTTTGGAAACTATAGCAGTAATACAGACTTTACTACAAGTTCGTCAGAAAGTGAGATAAAATCAGAACTTAATTTAGGCCTAGAAAATGTGCTACATAGCCTAATGGCTTATGTTATTGAAATATGTGAAAATGCTTTGTGCTGGAAAAATATGTGAAAATTTAAAAATCAAAATGTTACGTGTAATTTACCAAGGCATTTCTAAAACGAAAAATAAACGGTATATCAACCACATCACACAGATAAATTAAATTATCAAGGGGAATTAAATTTAAACTCAAATAATTCATAAACATGTCTAATATAACTTGAAATCTAATTTTAGCAAAACCATTAATATTATGTTTAAGCCGCTTGGGGTCAAGTAAAACAGAAGATGCATATGAAGAGGGTAAAAGAGTAATTGTCAGTCCTAGAGACAGAGAAAAAGAGAAACAAGGATGAATTTCAAATTGAAATCCTTCGACAAAAAAAAGAACATGGCCAATATTGGACCAGAAACATAACCCTAAGGAAACCCATTGAGGGTAGATGCACATAGAGACCAAAAGATGGCAGCATAATAGCTGTAAGCGAAATTAAGTTGTTTTAAAAGTAAAATATTGAGAATTGGGACAATTCTTCTTTAAATGGGGAGTATTGTGGTAAAGCTTTCTAATTTAGTTAATTATTAATTTAGTAAAAATATATAAGACGCAAATATGAAGTTTTGAAATACCACTTTTTATTAAGATAAGGAACATATCCTGCTAAATTCTGTTTAACGGGAAATTGAAAAATTACCTCTTGCTAGCGATTACGTGGGAAGGTGTGGTTGATAAAAATGTATAAAAGATACATTTTATCGGAAGGGGAATCGGATACTAACTTTATGCCGGACTGACCTCTGGTCCGTTGTTTTTAGAAATACCTTGGAACTTTGTCGGATCATTGTAAGTGTCTGTATCTTATTATATATTATTATAGCTTTTGAGACTTGTGGTCTATTTGGGGCAGCCAGTCCCAGTAGCATATCTATATCTGTAATTACTATGTGTAAATTGAATAAAAGTATTGTGTTTTAGACAACCTCTCTACGATCTACCTTTAGCCCTCGAACATACCCAGTCGGTACGCCTCATTAGTCCGGTCATAGCCTAAGGCACGCTACCAAAGTTAAATTACCTTAGGGCCAGAGTTTATCTCCCCTATAAAGGGAGAATAAAGGCATCTACGATTACAACCCCCAATTACCATAGAATAACACTTCACAACAAATTAGCGCAGCCGGGACAAGAATTGTCAAACATGTTTTTCTAGGTTCAATAGCCAAAACTAAAGACCATCATATAGCGTATTCCAAGGTTTAATGTTCTTTTTGTAAAAATACTATTTTTGGCCGAAGGTCATATAATCATGTTTTTTCTGTATAAATTAAGGTGCAATTGGTTTTTCTAGATCAGTCTGAAAAAAAAACCTGAATAGATAGCCATTCTTGTTAAATTTATTTGTATTGAAATGGAGAATTCCAAAAGGAGCTTGGTAAGTGGATATTTTTTATTCTTTTTATTCGAGACTTTTTTCGTATAGTTACCTTTAACTATTTGTCATCTGGGTTTCCCACAGACAGCATACTGGTGTAATTATCTAAGGCAAATTCACATGCTTTTTAACAGCTGTTCAGGTATATGGGTATTTTAGCTAAAAATTGATCAATGCGTGTCCATTTAAATATGTACCATATCTTTAATATGTTGGGGCGGGTTTGATATGTCGGAGAGGAGGTGAGGATTATTAATGTTCTGAATAAATACCAAACGGATATAATATTCGAAATTGTGTTATTTTTCTTATGCATTGCATTTAAAGTGTATCTAGCTTAGGCTCCACCTAAGACTGGCATTCTTTTTTATGAATCTAAGCAGATTGAAATTTAAGCCTATAAGTTTTAAAATCGTGACGTCCATAGTTGAAAAAGACATACAATTTTTTTCTTTTATCCTAAGTGGGCTTTGGTATTGTGGAGGGGGAACGGCACCCCTGTTAATATTCTGAATAAATAACGAATGGTCCTAATAGTCAAAATTGTGTTATTTTTGTATGTATCGTATTTAAAATATATCTAGCTTAGGCTATTTTTCAGTGTTCTGTTTTTAAACATTAATTTTCAGTGTTCTGTTTTTATGATTTTAAGCAGATTGAAATTTAAGCCTATAAGCCTATAATTTTTCTGAGGGAAAAACTGAAAATTAATTTTCATTCAAAGAGATTAGTGGTCAAATTCATCCTCAACAAAAGCGACCAAAGCTCGATGCCGGGTCTGGCACCACTGATATGGACCTATTTAGATCGTTGAATATGGCGAGGAGAATTGTAATCAGATATGCACCGCCATCTAATATGCAGGATATTTCTGATGAATTACCTGCAATTTCTAACGTAAGTGCCCTTATCAGATAGTTATGTATATTAGGTAATGGAGTAATTGATGGTTGGGGGAAAGAGGTGGTGAGGGCACAAGAAAAACTACTTCCATTCTACATAAATGAAAATCAATAATAACCCCATATTTTTTAATTCAAGTTTATAATGCACTTACAATTTTGCGTTGCAAAATTCCCTATTAATCTAGCTGATTGTTGTTTAACTTTTAGTTTCGGCTGAGTTAAATTAATATGTGTTTTTTTAACTCGCTAGGAAGTGATTATCTTCCATCTTGTGCTCCGTGCGGTAGAGTCCGCCTCTTTGCGCCTTGGCCAATCAGACACGGAGCTCTGTAGCAGTGATTTACATTGCTGTAAACGAGAAATGTATTTGTCGAGGAATTAAGCCAAGTTAAAAATAGGTATTTTTCGTTCGTGAGTGGTTAGAACTATCTTCAAAGCTATAGTTTTGTTCTTCAAATACGAGATAAGAAGGGCTAGATATCCTGAATCTCTCATTTTGATAATTTCGTAAATCAAGAGTAATCTCATTTCTTTCTTTGGTTGCAGCAAAAAGAGTCTTTCGAGATTGTTCTCATTTTAATTAACATGCAAAATAATACATTACGTAGCAAAGCCTGATCTAGGCACTTCCGTGAAATATGAAATCAACGCATATTTCGTGGCTATCTTAATTAAGCAAATTCCACGAGACGAATGCCACGTCTTTTGGCTTAGCATTCTTACGCTACATATTCTTATTTTTTCCCATAATAATTTTAAATCAGCTATTCCTATGTGTGTGTGTATTAACTCATGGGCTAGTTGTTGAAGAAGAAGAAGAAGAAGAAGAGGACAGAAGGGGACAAAAAAAAATCATTTTCTATTTTATATAAATGACCATAGAGCTGATTAATAATTTATTTTTTGACTTTATAAACTAGTGGATATTGCACATGGAAAACAAATCCTGTTTTTACAGATTAACTTCGGTGAATTATCGCCCCCAACAACATCAGCTCATGAATCAATTATTTTCAATGAGCCTTCACTAATGGATTCTCGGGAAAGTATTGCAGTTAATGATAATCTATAATGGCAAATGGCTTTTAAAATAATTGTGTTGGGGATATAGCCAGCTTTAAGGACCTAACTTGTGATATAGACATGAATGAGGACCCGGAAGGGGGTCCAAATATGTTTATAAATGAATATTTGGGAGATACTCTCACAAGTGTAGTTAAACTACGTTCGCATGCTAATAGTCATAAAAATCAAATTGTGTTACAAGACAATGCAGGCTGGCTAGATCAACAATCCCCAAACACCGTGGAAGGAATCCTTAGCGAATTGGGTGATTTCACCCCCACGCCTACTAATGCAATTGAACAGACTGGTGGTATTGGTGGTGCTATTTAAGATTTTATGCCACCCCCACTATTGACGTTGATGAGAGTAGTGACAATGAGACATTAGACCCACATACATTTATACTACCAAATTTTTTATTGTCTAACTCTGTTTTTCTTTATACTAATGTCTAAACGGCCGTTTTCGGTGACCCCTTTAATTCTTTAATATCAGAGGGTATAGTAACAGATCCCCTGGCTATTACTCATTCCTATGTTAACGAGATTCGAGTCCTCCTTGAACAGCAGAAGCGGGTGTGGGTAGGGAGGGACAGTTTAAAAGCATCAATAGCACTAAAAACATATTTTTTAAATGAAAATACGAGCGAACTTTACTCAAAATACTTGCACAGAGAGATGTTAGTAATTCGCCCACATTTGGCAAATTATGAGGAGTTTTTTTTTGGATTGGGTCAATAGTATCATAACTAAACTGGATAATTATAATGAGGGGGTAGTGGGTAGGTTGTTTTATTTATTAAGAATTTAAGCGTTATTATTTGTAAATTCAAAAAAGATTTTATTTTAAGAGCTTGGAGTGGGAATATAGAATTAAAATATTATTCAGATTTAGAGGGTGGTCTGGGGATACAACGAATCTGTTTCGAAACGAGGCTAAGGTGTTTCAAGTATGCATTTTTGATTGTCACCTTTAGAACCCTGAGTGATAATGCCTCTAAGAAAAAGTTGGACAAATTGGCAGCTAATGGGGATGGGTCAAAGTTTCCTAAAGTAGATTTTATTTGTTTAAATGGTCAATTTCCCGTAACACTAAAAGGGATAGATATTTATGAGGGGGCTAGTGAGAATTTAAAGATTGGTGTTACGGTGTTAAAGTACGAACAAAATTTGAAGAGGGTCAGCATTCTGATAATTGGGAAGAGGGTCATCGTTCTGAAGCATTGGGTCTGGCTTCTATACACGCCTCCTTCAGACCCTGATTAAATATGACATTTTAATCCAATAACTGAGATTAGTAGGGTTTTAAGTGAGGGTAAAAAGGGACGTAGGGTTTTGTGCTACTATTGTTCAACATGCCTCTCAAGATTTCATAGTAATTTAAAGTTAAAGCATCACAAGAAACACTGTATATATCATCGATACCAGGGTTTGAAAACGGTTAGCGGAATCTTGCGTTTTAAGAACTTTCAAAACTCGCTCCTAGAGAGTGACAAGATCGCTTTTAACTGCAAGCTAAACTCACAGACGTGTACGATTCATCAAATCCAAATCGTGTTAAAATACATGAGGCCATAGGGGTCTCTTACGCTCACGCGCAAAGATACTCTAGTAATACCATGCAAGTGCTGGATATAGTTGAGTTGTTGGGTGGGGAAGACTGCTGGCGCACAGCATTGACCAGTCTGATTAAAACAGCAAGTGGTGCAATTTCTCACCTACGCTATACAAACTGTCCTATGGTTCTATCGCCAGATGACGTTTTGGCCATTAAAAATCGTAAAATATATCGGGTTTGTAAGGAGCAATTTGATGATGGTACTGGGAATGGGGAAAGAGGAAGGTGATGAACCATGATCATTTATGGCAGGAAATTTCAACGGGAGGTAATAATTTTAGAGAGGTTGCACATCAATCGTGCAATGTAAACGTTAGACAACAATATTTCATACTGGTTTTTATACACAATTCCAATTACGATTTAAAGTTCATTTTACCGGTATCGGCCTGCATTGCAAAGGGGGGAGTTGCAGATAACGCGTTGGTAGATGGTTATTTTTCTTATAATATCATACCTAAATCATTGGAGAGGATGCTGCTGCTAGAATTGATGTGGAAAACAATAGACAAGGGTAACACTTGTCTGAACAAAATGCGTTTTTTAGACTCTTTCAGTTTCTTCCCCAAGTTTATAAGTCAATTTATTCAGGTACAGAAAAGCGAAAATTTTGATAGTTTCCCCATTCTTAAACAGCTTTTCCCCGATGATGAAATGTATGATATATTAACGTGTAAGGGCATATACGCATATGATTACTACAACTCTACTTTGAGGCTAGATGAGGTGTCATTACAGCCTATCGAAACATTTTACAATTCCTTTACGGACAGTCAATGCACCACTGGCGACTATGAATTTGCAAAGAGGGTTTGGGCAAAGGGAGGATGTAAAAATGGGTGGGATTACTGTAAACTGTACTTGGCCAGTGATGTGTTGACTCTTTTGGACATTGTGTGCAAAAACACGGATAAAATCTATGGGGAATTTTTGCTGGATTTAGGATATTATTTTTCCATTCCTCATCTGGTGATGGACTTGATTCTTAAAATCAGCAAAGAAGAAATAGGTGTGATCACCGAGGTGGATCAGCACTGGTTTGTAGAGAGATCAATGAGGGGTGGTTATGTTTTTCACGGGGACCGTATCATTAAAACTGACCCACCCGGTAGCACATCGATGAAAAGTCAGATGCAGTTTTTTTGGATATGAATTCCCTTTATCCGTCCGCGATGGCTCACTAATGCTTGCCGTGTGGCAATTACAAATGCCTTAACGATCCTTGTGCTTCGAATTTCCACAAAATTGCTACCTTTGAGGAGAATGGGTCGCAAGGATATTTTTTTTAAATTGACGGTGAAATAGCGACGAAGACCACACTGCCTTTCCATCATAAACAAATAAGTAGAACAACAGGGAAATTTTTATACAAGACAAGACATGGAAATCCATGACTCGGTAAAAGCCTTTGTTTTCCCGCGCATAAATAGACCGGTGGGTAAGGACTCTCTGAGTCCTTACAATTTATCTTTAGTAGAGGATGGGAGCATGCACTGGGTGCCTTCAAAGCAAAAACTTATTAATGACCTTAACCCAAAACAGAATATTGTTGCTCATAGCATGCAAATGAGATGGATGGTGTCCAATGGTTTCAAAGTCACAAAGATTCATAGAACGCTCCAATTTGATCCAAAGCCCTATACAAAAACGTTTATTGACACCTTTTTCAGTAAACCTTCACAAGGGAAAACGAAGGTTGAAAAGGATATCTATAAACTCATTTTGAACACAGCCTTCGATAAAATGTGTGAAAGCGTACGAAACAGAAGTCGCTGTGAATTTGTAACCAATCCCAAACATTGTGATCGAATCATTGCGGATCCAAACTTCACATCGTTCACAATCATAGACTCTGAAATGGTGCTCCTACATCGCACGAAAAGAAAAGTTATTTTGAATGAAAATATTGCGGGCGGTAGTGCAATAACAGAAATGTAAAAAAAACTCATGTTGTCATTTTATCATAATGCATGCAAGGTACAATGACCGATTGAAGGACAAGTTGAAGTGTATTATGGAGACACTGATTCATTCCTGTTAAAAGTTAAAACTAAAAATTTGTTGAATGATTTGAAAAATGGAGAGTAAATTAGCTCGCGGATGTACTACACCAACTGGAATGAATCCCTTTATCCAGAGCTAGTGAAACGCCAAGCCCCAAATCGATTGTTAATGTTAAAATAAGAAATGGGAAAAGATCTGATATCCAGAGGTTTGTTTCCTGGGCCGAAGGTATACTGTCTGGAAAGCACAACAAGGATATCAAACAATTTTGCAAGGGGGTTCCTAAACACTTTGTAAAAAATAATTTCGATATGAGGGTTTATAGAATTTGTGTAGAACGGAAATTAGTCACAAGAGCGAAAGTCATGGCGATTCACTATTTAAAATTTAAAAACTACACAGTTAGAGTTGAGGAAAACGCCATGTCGGCCATATAAGATAAATTTTATGTACTTGAGGATGGTGTGAAGGTACTACCACACGGCCACTATCTAATTTCAAATCGAGTTGAATGTTTAGAGTATAGAAAACAACTCGGTCTGAATAAATTAACTTAAATTCTTTCATAGTACAAGGTGGGTGGTGGGTGGGGGTTTGGGAATTTTTTTTTAATCAAAATTAATAAATTTTCAATATGCAAGACAGACTTGTTTCTTCATAATTTAATATTCCCGGCCCCAGCCCCGGCCCGCCGCAGCGTGCCCACCGTGCTTTTCTGCCGCCAAAGCGGCCACCTTGGCCTTCGGCCACCGCAGCGGCCGCCCCCGGGGGATGGGGAGAGCCCCTTTTCAAATTGAAAGTGATATGTGTCATATTATTTTAAGTGTATTTTTGTTTAATAAAAAGTTTGTTTTTTCCTTAGTGCCTATTTCAAATAAATGTTGTTTCGTTTTTGTTATAAATAAATAAATAAATAGAAAAATCATGATTATGTGTATTTTTTTGCTTAAACTGCTTTCTTTTGCTTAAACTGCTTTTTTTCTCTTTTTTTTGCTTTTTTTCTATAAAAAAATCGTGATTAAGTGTATTTTTTTGTTTAAAGTGCTTTTTTCTAATTGCATTATTACCATTTGTAAAGTGCTGCTTTTATGTTAATAATAAAAGAAAATATGATTCTTTATTGGTTTCGTTTTTCTTCTTATTATTCTTGAAAGGAGTAGTAGTAATAGGGAAATTAGTTAGTCATTAGAAATCTATAGTTTACAGTTAGTTGAAGACGAGCTCTTGAAGGGAACAGCATTATGTATCAATTTAAAACACCATTCAGATCATTTATGTGTTGTCCATCAATGTCAGGCAAAACGACACTCTTAACTAAAGTAATTAAAAGTTGTGATAAAATGTTTATGGAAAAGCCAAAAAAAATCTACTATTGCTACAGTATTTGGCAGGAGTCATACGATAAAATAAAAGCTATTACTACATCGGTGCAGATACAATTTGTACAGGACTTGATGTTTTCGACATTATCTAACCAAACTCTTGGCTGATTATTGACGATTTAGCTGAATCCATTGAAATATGGTCCCAGGAAATTCTACAATTGCTTCCTGTTCGCTCACATCATGAAGAGATTTCCATTACTCTAGTTCTACACAATCTCTTTCCTCAGAGCAAATCTATGTAAACACTTGCTTTGAACTGTACTTACTATGTCATCTACAGAGTTATTCGTGATTCTAGCTCGCTAATAACTCTCAATAAACAAATATACCCCGTTGCCCCCAAATTTCTGCTTACAGCGAACAATCAGGCAACTAATAAACCCTACGGCTATATTCTATTGGATCTTAATCAAAATACACCCGAGGATTTACGTATAGTCAAAGATATTTTTGACAATGAAATCACAGCATATCTTCCAGTGAATAGTTAAAAAGGCTATTAGTTGCCATCATGACACTAAAGAAACTACATGAAAATAGACATTTATTTTCCGTTCTAAGCACTTCAAAACCCCCACTTAGGAAAGCCATACTCAAACTTAGTATTGACAATGATTTCATTAATCTAATATCTGCACTTTGTTGAAATTTAACCGAGGACAATGTTCAGCTGCCAGAAGTAGTTAAGCAACAGGCAAATCAACATTGTTCCATTGTAAGTGCATTGGCTTGTAAAAAGAAAGAAACAAATTAAAAAAAAGAAATGTATTCTTCAGGCGGGCGGTAGCTTTTTACACTTTTACTGCCAATAATTGGGGGACTTCTAAACAATTTTCTCTAGATGGCTAAACCTTATAAATTGACCCAAATAGAACTCACTCTTTGACCAGTGGAACGCTTTGAGGACAATCTGAGTAAATTCATTGATAATGAGAATATTGAAGATGATAAAAAACTACTTTTACTTCGAGATAAACTTCGCCGAGTGGGCAAACATAAGCCCCATCGTGCGAAACCAGTCAATGTGATTCTCATTGATCACAAAAAAGAAACTTCTCTTCCAGATTCTTCTGCTGCTGCTGGAATAAAATTAAAGACGGAGGAATTGAATTCAATAGTGTCGAGCATTGGAAATCTAATGCCGTACTCATATCGTGAACAAAGTAAACGACTCATAACACATCTCATGGAAAGTGGTCAAGATCATATTCAAGTTGATAGCAATGGGAAACGAATCTTATTTCAAGGGAAGAGTTATATTCTACTTGATTTAATCTATGATATGGTTGCAAATCGTAAAGTACTTTTATCATTTAACATTCATCTATACAACTTGCTAAATACATTAAACTTCCCCAAAAGCCTTATTAGCAACAAAAAAATTCTCAAAAAGTTAATTGAACATAGTCCATCATCATCATCATCATCAACATTAAAACATGATGAAGAAGAAGAAGATTTTAAATCAATTTTGGAAAATACTAGCACACCTAGAGGAAACATTGATTTGACTATGAGGAGCACACCACTGATAGCTAGACAAAAGCGAAGTGGTATTGATATCAACTCAACGTCACCATCATCACCCACTCGTATGAAAAAGGGTAGTGGACGTGACACTACGTGTTTACGTTCAAAATAGTTGAAGATCTGAAACGTCTTTATGAAAATATTAGTGAAGTGGGAAGTTTAAGTTCCCCCACCAATCTTCGCAAAGTCACTGGTGTTCATACTAATAGTGTACAAGACTATCTACAAAATGAATCAAGTTACACTCTGCATAGAAATCACAGTCTCTTTCCTAATCATTATCGAAAAACTAAAACCTTTTTCCCACTGCACAAAATGCAAGCAGATCTCTTAACTCCAGATGAGATTCTAAGACGTCACAATACATCGTACAAGTACATTCTACTTGCAATCAGTGTTTTTAGTCGCTATACATATGCCATTTCATTGCGGACAAAGAAAGGTGTTGAAGTTACTCAGGCTATAGAAAGTATTCTCGAACAAGATACGCGTAAAAATTAAACCGGCTCAGGGTAGTGAATTTGTTAATCCACATGTCGAAAAAGTACTAATGAAATATAATACAATGCTCTATCATAGTCATAGTCCCATAAAGGTTGCATGTGCCGAACGATTGATAAGAACTATTCGACTTCTAATTTCGAGATATTGTACATTGAAAAATACACCTGATTTTATTCATGATTTACATAAAATCATGTTGATTTATAATCAATGACCCCATCGATTATTGTCCAACTCAATCCCAACGGAAGTTCATCATGATCATGATACATTTGATACTTTTCTTCGGCAATATTCCAATGAAACGATTGTCAAGAAAGAATTCAATGTTGGTGATACTGTTCGGATTGAGAGAATAATTAATTTTTTTGAAAAGGGCAACTACTTGTGGTCCACTGAACTGTTTAAAGTGGCAAAACTCCTAGACACTAAACCCATAACTTATCTTCTACGAGACACCAAAGATGAAGAGATTCTTGGCAGTTTTTATTACTATGAACTGCAAAAAATTAAAAAAATAGTGAAATTTATAAAATTGAAAAGATATTAAAGAGCCATACTCACAGGGGTAAGAAACAGTTACTTGTTCGTTGGCTAGGATACAACTCTGATTTTGATTCTTGGATTGGTATTGAAGACATTAAAAATGCCCAATGATTTTTATGTAACATTCATGTCCAACTTCTCTGACTCTCTCTAAAACGATTTGAATAAAACAAGTGATTTTTGAAAAAAACCTCTCCCACAATCATATTCGATGACGGAAAGTATGAAATTGCTCTTGCCGATTTTATTCTCAAAAATACACACGATATTCTAAGAGAGGATCGTGTTTATGAGATAAAAGTTATACCATTCGATTGGTAACTCTTTGTATAGTATGAATGGGCTAAAGCACTTAAATCTAGTGATATCCACATGTCACATTGAAATATTATGAATACGATACTATGAAGGATTTGTTTCGTACAATCAATAGAAAAAGCTCATATCGTAAGAATGGTTCATTCTATTTTTATTATTCAATGGAACATGATAGAATTTACATTACCTCACCTGTTGACACTGAAATGATTCATCTCAATTATAATCAGAGAGATGTTCTTGGCTTTAAACAGAATATGATCAGTGGTAAAAACGCTGGAACTGTTAGCGGGATAGATCATGTTATTTTTGATAATTATCCACCTGGTTTCGCCTCGGACTCTTGTATATTTCTATACGCGTCCTTTGTAGAAATATCTAGACTTGGTAATTCAAATGTCCCTCTCCTACGTGTTCTTGAACCAAAAACAACCCATAAACATGTTCATCACTATAATATAAAGCATCTTCAGTATGTTCCTGTAAACAATTCATATCTGGAACTCTTTCAGTTAACACTAAGAAGTAAATTGGGTGATCCTCTAGCAAAAACAAAAGGTTTAGCTGCGATTACATGTCATTTTTGACCCATCATCACTGCTTAAGATGAAAAATAGAAGAATTCCGTTTGTCTGTCCTGATATCGACTGCTACGTTGGTGCTCTGATTCCAAGTCAAATAGGTCATGAATTGGACTATTACAAGGGGCGTACTACAATGCCTGGCAATGGTCTTGGTATTTGGTATGCTAGGCTATTTCGTTCAGGACTACCCCTTGCCAGAAAATATCTTGTACCTGCTGCATCAAATTTTGCTGCCTCAACACTACAGGACTGGGGGATCGGGTAAAAATTTCAACAAGAGTGTTAAAAAAATATTAGATCTTCAGCAAGAGCCGTTGGTGAACAATTAGAATCTCAGCAGAATGGGACGGAGTTAAAAAGAATGCGTGGTCATCACTCACTCATCAGTCTATACCCAGGCGGGAAGCGAAGGGCATCAACAACGACTTTGAGGAATAAAAGGAAAAGACCGATAAGAAGAAGAAGAAAAAGAAGATTATTAGATCAAAGAAGGATTTCCTCTCTTAAGATAATCTATCTCCCCCACGAAGAATCGCATCCATAAATCAGCTCCTCATTGAATCTATTCAATGCTGAAAATGTTGATATCAGTGTCAAGTATTGTTACTTTGAACAATTTCATCCTCAACAACCCCTCTCGGAAAATTTACACTTTCAGATATTTTCCAATGAAGACTATTTCATTGATTCATCATCAATATTTATGATTTAAATTTTGCGGCGAAGAAAAAGACAGACAACCCAGCTCCCAGTGCTGCCGATGGCTTGTCCTACGAAAACTATATCTACAAAACTTGTTCAATCAAATTAATGTATTTATTAATGGAACATTGGTGAGCACTAGCAACAATTTATCCAACTATGCAAGCTACATACAACTTATGATGATAACTCCAATGGCATATAAGGAGTTGAAAGGACAGGCACAGGGCTATGAATATAGATCAGGTGTTGATACTGGCGGTGAGTTAACTGCTGCAGTGACCCAGGAGCATCATCTAGTTGGAAAATTAAATCATGAGATATTCAACATATCCCAATGGTTGCTTCCCAATGTCAAGATCAAACAGTTCGTGGTAACGAACTGTAAGTAAGGAGCAACCCGGCTCAATGGTAACCGAAACTATAGAAAACGGGTTTTTGATACCAATAGATACATCAAAAGAATCAAATTTAAAGGCTGATTTCAAATATATAACTTTCATCAAGTTTAGTGCTACCCATCAAAAGTTACGCGCCTGAGAAAATTTGGCTGATTTTCAAAAAAAGGGGGAAAGACCCCCTAAAAGCTATAGAGACTTAATGAAAATCACACCATCATATTCAGCGTATCAGAAAACCCTAATGTAGAGGTTTCAAGTTCCTATCTACAAAAATGTGGAATTTTGCATTTTTTGCCAGAAGAAAGATCACGGATGCGTGTTTATTTTATTTTTTTTTATTTCTTTTTTCCCAGGGGTGATTGTATCGACCCAGTGGTCCTAGAATACCGTGGGAGGGCTCATTGGAACGGAAATTAAAAGTTCTAGTGCCCTTTTTAAGTGACCCAAAAAATGGAGGGCAACTAGGCCCCCTCCCAAGCCTATTTTTTTTCCAAAGTCACCCAATCAAAATTTTGAGATAGCCATTTTGTTAAAAATGGTTGAAAATATGATAAATATGTCTTTAGGATGACTTAATCCACCGAAGTCCCCAGGGAGAGGGCTAAAAGCTATGAACTTTACCCAATGTTAACATATAGTATTGGTTATTGGGAAGTATACAGAAGTTTTCAGGAGCGTTTTTTCTGGTAGTGGGAGGGAAGGGTGGGTCGGGGGTTATGTTGGAGGATCTGTCCATGAAGGAAGTTTTCATAGGGGAAGGAAAATTGCCATGAAGGGGGCGCCGGACTTGCCAGCATTATTTATTGGTTATTGGGTAGTATACAGACATTTTCAGGAAGCATTTTTTTCTGGAGGGGGGGGGGGGCTAGAGAAGGGGTTTACTCTGGAAAATCATTCTGTGGAGGATGTTTCTTTGGGGTAAGGGACATTTCTATGAAGGGGGCGCCGGATTTCCAAGCATTATTTAAAAAACGATCAGAAATTAAATTAAAAAAAACTAGTTTTTTCAACTGAAAGTAAGAAGCAACATTAGAACTTAAAACGAACAGAAATTATAACGTGTGTGAGGGGGTTCTCCCTCAAGTCAATACCTCGCTCTTTACGCTACAGTTTTTTTAGTGCTTTCAAAAGAGCTATTTATTCTAATTAAACGGCCTTTGTGATTCAAGGGTTTGTGAATCAAAATTTTTTTAACTTTTAACGTAAAGAGTGTGGTATTGACTAAGGGGAGAACCCCCTCATATACGTAATAACATATACGTAATAAAAAAAACAATAAAAAAACAAGCGATACGGCTCAATAGTAATCGAAACTTTTAAAAACGGAATTTTGATGTCAATAAATGTATCAAAAGAATGTGTTTATAATGCTGATTCTAAATATATAAATTTTATTAAGTTTAGTATTACTCATCAAAGGCTACGACCCTGAGAAAATTTACCCGATTTATTAAAGAGGGGGGAAACATCCCCTACAAGTGAAAGAATTTTAATGAAAATCACACCGTCAGATTCAGCGTATCAGGAAACCCTATTACATAGGTTTCAAGCTCATATCTGCAAAAATCTGCAACTTTGTATTTTTTGCCAGAAGAAAAATATACGAATTTAGAAGTTAGTTACGCAAGTTAATTTGTAAAGACATTCATTTAGCAAAAGAAAAGTAAAAATTTTCTGCAAATTTTGTTTACTTATTCAATGACGGTTAGCCAAAATAAAAGCTGCATCAACTTAAAAACGATCAGAAATTAAATAAAAAAAAACAAGTTTTTTAAACTGAAAGTAAGGAGCGACATTAAAACTTAAAACGAACAGAAATTATTCCGTATATGAAAGGGGCTGTCCCCTCCTCAACGCCTCGCTCTTTACGCTAAAGTTTGACTCTGTTTCACAGCTTTATTTTATAAAACAATAAAAAACTTTAGCGTAAAGAGCGAGGCGTTGAGGAGGGGACAGCCCCTTTCATATACGGAATAATTTCAGTTCGTTTTAAGTTTTAATGTCGCTCCTTACTTTCAGTTTAAAAAACTTGTTTTTTTCATTTAATTGACATAAAGTTACAACTAGCTCCATCGAATTTTATTTTGAGAAAAACACTTGCTGCAGCATCTGATGCAAATGTCATTATCACTTCGGTAATTCTTCATGTTCGAAAGCAACAGGTTATGAGCTCTGTTGCATTGGCTGTGGAAAAGCTAAGAGCCAATGGTAACAATATTAAACTTCTTGTTCGCCAGACGATCTCGAATTAACTTCACACTGCCACTGGCTCTCGCAGTTACACTGATTCATCATTTATCAATGGAGAAATCCCATCAAAACTCGCTTTGGCCTTTGTGAAGAGTGCCAGTGCCGTTGGATCCTGGACTGCATCCCCCCATGATTTTAATTTTGTTGGTCTATCCAGCCTTGTGTACAAATTGAATGGAATTCCACTGTACACTCTATCATTTGATAAAAAATCCTACAGAACTCTGTATGAGTTGACCTTGCAATCCCTAAATCATGACTCAGAACTATTTGAAAATGAAATAACCAATTCAATGTTTTCAAAAATCATGGTGTAATTGATTTGGACTTGTGTGGCACTCAAGATGTGAGCATAGTACGAACGGAAAATGTACGTTTAGAGTGTACACTAGTCGATGCTTTGACTGAAAGTAAATATCACTGAGTCAATTTGAAACCTATTGGGAAATCACAACCGACGGAAGTGTTCTACTAGACCTTGCACCATGAACACAAACCGAATAATCACCGTATTTAATATGGATTTATATATGTCCCAATATAAGTCCTAATGCATACCATCGGACTTCATTGAAAAAATTCCAAGTGTTAACAATACCCTAATCATTGTTAATAGCAGTTCATCGAGTTTGAAGACAGGTCATTGGCTATGCATCTTTCAAACAGCGAAGAATATCCAATTTTTTGATCCTCTTGGTCTATCATATAAATTCTAAACTCTACACATCAACAACTTTATTGAGAGCAGTGGGAAAACTATTATTCAAAATCAGAGGAGAGTACAGGATTTAACGACTAAGACATTTGGCTTTCATGCACTACTCTTTTTCATGTTCAGATGTTGTGGCTGTACCTACAAGCAGTTTCTCAGCATTTAAATTGACTGTCCTCGATTGAATGACTTGCTAGTGGAAAATATACTTTCAAGTGTGTTTAATATTGATTTTAGTGCCCTACGAATAAAATGTTCTAAAATGTATGTAAAATTGTTTATTAATAAAAACTAATGTATATACATGATAAAAAACGACTTTTATGCTCTTTAGATTTCTTCTTCTACTACGTATAGGTATTTGTCGAGAATAACTAATGCGGTTAGATCATGTGAACTCACTGTATACAGATCCTGATGTGCTGCAATGTCAGGGTCACATTTTATACAGTATAATGTAACTTCACTCTTATCATATCTATTTTTATAGTCAATGATACTATTTTCATTCATTTTGTAAAATTCGTGTGTTTCAATTTGCTTATTTGAAGCAATGTCAAATACAGTGTCCTCAAGTGGTGAATCATATTCTGTAACAGCCAAATAAAAATCAGTAGGCTTATAATCATAGTAGTTATTGTCTTCACAACGATGACGTAGAAACCAAATTCTTTTTTTATTCCAACAGTTGAATCATAGACCTGGCTCCTCCTCCCGAAACAATCTAAAGCCACAACGATACCAGTCTCTTAGCAATAAACTAAAATTACGTTTAGGATTCTTCCCAATCATACCAGGGTATGCATTCTCCCACTGATTGCATTTACAATAGAGGCAATTAGAGCATAGGTGTCCTCTAGGGTAGGAGGCACAGACCCCTTCAATACAGGAATTACAACCTTTATCTTGTACGCCATATCCTGTATACAATTTACATGGGTTGCATAATCTACACTTTACATCATACTCATTAATCATTGTACACTTCTCACATGATGACCAGCTGCCCAGTGTATACATGCATAGTGGACATGTACGGAACATTTTTTCATGTGTGACGCTCTCACCGTCAAAATGAAACTGAGCTACGATCAACAAATTGAGTGGGAGAGAGAGGAGTAAATCCCCTTTGAACAACAACTTTCTCGTGAAGAAATCATAGTCTTAAATTTCTAAGCTAGTGTGTTCCAAAGCAAATCCACAATATCATTTTGTCTTGTCGTGATTAATATGTCAATAAACTGTGTAAATGCCTTTGGACCACGAATTAATAGCTTCATGCAAACAATCTAATGACGGAGAATCAGTTTTCATTATATCGACTAGTATTCCCTGAGAAAATATCTTCCTTTTAACAGATAACTCCAAAAAACCATCATTTAGAATCAAACGTTTTTCCATAAACACAAGATTCCCTATGATTTTCTCTTTCTCAAATCTATCCATGTTTTAGAGTCCTGACACTCTCACATCCAACTTCAGACTAACCAAGATTCTTTTTCTACTTAAAAAATACACGCTAACCTACTATAGAAAAATTATCTTCGATTTAGAAACAATTTCAGTTGAAAAATCTTGCCCTGAATTACCCTTATCCTTGCCCTGACTTACAACCTTTACCCTGAGGGATTTGGGGGGTTTGTCATCCTCAAAGACCTACTTTCTAGAACTTTCATCTACGTTGAACGAAATGACTATTTCAAAATTTTGATTGGATGTGTTTGGGGAAATGGTGGGCCTGAGAGGGGGTACTTCTTAAAATCACTTTTGACTATTAAAAACGGCACTAGCCCTTTTAACTTCCAATCGAATCATCCCTTTTTTGAATTTTCTACGAAAAATCTTTCTATAAAAACCTTATATGCCCCCAGGGAATCACTTACTTCCCTTTCCCTGGGAGCTGTGGGGGGGAGGGGTGTACTCTTCAAAGAAATAATTCCTGGATCTTTCAATTACGTCTAACAAAATGGCCAACTCAAAATTTTGATTAGATGTGTTTGGGGAGATGGTGAGCTTGGAAGGGGTATTAGTTGCCTTCCAATCACTCTGGGCTATTAAAAAGGGCACAAGCTCTTCCAATTTCCAATCAAATGATCCCTTTCTAAAGTTTCTACGACAGCTCCTTCGATATGAAGTGCCCTGGTCTAAAAAAAATGATACATTGTGCCAACACCGTTCTTTATTTAGGTAGTGCTATTGTGCTGCCTTATGATGGGGCAGTTCTTTCTGTAGAGAGTTTTGTCGTTGAGTGACGAAGGATCATTTCCGCTCTCTCTTTGACAAAAGTAGTCGGTGTGTGCCTTCCAAGGATATAAGTCTTCCCCCACAATACGTCCACAACCTTGCTGTTGACCTCTACCTAGTCTGCCAACAATTTTCTCAATCATTTCTATATCAATATCTATTTCAATAATCTATTGTTCTTCTGATAATAAACTGGTAGTATCTACCGCATTCATGTTTTATCCTGTTTCATTAAATTAATTTATCCACTTCTGAAGCTCTCTGGATGGAAGACTACTAACATGTGAGTAGACTCATTTTGAATTGACAGCATTAACAGCACCAGCTCCACTATTTGCAACAACACTTTTCACATTTCCAGAATTTTTCTTTGACCTCATCTGTGTTGACCTGTATAATTTTTAACATCTTATTTGCTGCTTTAGATAAACTCATTCTATTGCTCCATTTTTTCTCATGACAAACTAGTCATATTAGAAAAAAATTCGTTGGAAGTGATGAAAAACTTGAGGCTCATAGCTGACTAGGGAATTTTCAAGACAGCTAGTCTGCGTGAGTATTTTCCCGTTTCAAGGACAGTCTTTTTCTCTTACACACATGCATCACATCGTCAAACACATCTATCACACATACGCACACATCTTACTTATGTTGTGAAGTTGTTGTGATGTGTATTTTATGGTATTTGAGTGTTGTAGTCGTAGATGCCTTTATTCTCCCTTTATAGGGGAGATAAACTTTGGCCCTAAGGTAATTTAAATTTGGTATCATGCCTTAGGCTATGACCGAAATAATGAGGCGTACCAGCTGGGTATGTTCGAGGGGCTAAAGGTAGATTGTAGAGAGGTTGTCTAAAATACAATACTTTTATTCATTTAACATATAATAATAATCAGATATATTCTTTCTACTGGGACTGGCTGTCCCAAGTAGACCACAAGTCTCAGCCAGAGGTCAGTCCGGCATAAAGTTAGTATCAGATCTAAATCTGCCCCTTCCCATAAAATGTATCTTTTATACATTTCATCAACCACACCTTCCTTTAACCAACCGACGCAATTAGCTAGGAAGTGGTATTTCTCAATTTCCCGTTAAGCAGAAACTTGGCAGGATATATTCCTTATCTTAATAAAAAGTGGTATTTCACGGGGGTTTTACGGATCACGGGGTTTAATGCCAATGATTCTCCTTAAAGATGAATGGTTAAATACGTTGAGGGCTTGAATGTCCGATACTTTCATAGTCCATGTCTCACTGCCGTATAGTAAGACACACCGAAAAAGGGCCTGGTAAATCCTTATTCTTGTCTTCAGGCGAATATTTTCTGGTTCCATAGAGAGTGATTTAGCTGGGTGAAATCTCCAGTTGCTGAATCAATTCTTGACTTTATTTCTGATGTGCATGCCCCTATCGGGTCTACCAGAGAGCCTAGGTACTTGAAGTCATGTATCTCGTCTATTGGTGACTGTTCTAGTGAAATTGGGGGGTCTTGACATGATATACCAGACACCAAGGCTTTTGTCTTCGGGGAGCTTATTTTCAGGCTTTTTTTTCAGGATTCTTCAGCTACCTTCGATAGCATATATTTGGTTTTTGAACAAGATTCAGCTAGCAAGCAAATATCGTCGGTGTAGTCCAAATATGAGATAACAAAATTGGGATCTTATTTCAATACCTGAAAAGATTGTCATTGCTCTGGTCAAAATCCAGTCGATCACGGAATTAAATAAGACGGAGACAATATACATTCCTGTTGGACACCAAAATCAATTTGGAACATCAAGAAGAGTTCTCCACCGATCTGAATTTGGGCTCACGTTCGCTGGTAGTATGCTTGAATAAGTCTGACTATCTTGCCTGGTACTCTATCCTCTGTCATTGCCTTCCAGATCCCATTCCTTAGAACAAAATCAAAAGCTGTAATGTGGTTTTACCCTGTGTTCAAGGGTTTGTCTTAAGACGAATAGATGGTCAATTGTTTCCATGCCTGGGTGGAATCCCGCTTGATTGGGCATTGTCTTTACGTTGCGCAGGATACTAAAACGATTATGTAGCACTATTGCAAATATTTTTGCAGCAATGCAGATGAGAGAAATCCCACGAAGACTTGAAGGATGAAAAAGTCTCCCCAATCTTATGGAACCATCTCTTCTTCCCATATACGACAGGTTAGTTTATGATGCCTGCTGACAAGTGCTGTTCCTCCATACTTGTGAAGTTCAGTCGAAATGACATCAGAACCAGGAGTTTTATTGCTTTTAGGGCAATTGATTGCTTGTTGTACTTCATTTAACGTGGGAGAAACCACATTCACGTCATTATAAATACTGCTGGGTGAGCTTGGTTCCTGCAGGTCATCGGGGCTACGACTTGGATTATGGCAGCGCTGATTATCATCCATTGCTGTGGAGAGTTGGTGCCGGTTAAGTAATTTGTCAAAGCGCTCCTTCCAGTGATTTATTATTTCGGAATTATTCGAGAGTAACTTGTCATTTTTAACTTCTACGGATGTACTAGTAGGCTTATGTGATTTACTCCTGATTGATTTTAGGAGCTGATACATCTTCCTGGTGTCCAATCTAGAGGCAGCGGCTTCAATGTCTTCAGCAATTTTCTCCCAGTACTGGTTATTATCATTCTTAGCCGACTGGTGGCATTCCCTTCTCAGGCGTTTGAACAACTCCGATTTTCTGTCCAATATCTGTTGCTTGTGTTAGGCCAAATGAATCGTGCGTGTTGACATCCATTTTTTGGATAGTCTGTTGCGATATCCTGTCGTAGCTTCAGCCTCGTTGATTGTATTGCGTATGGCCGACCTCTCTTCATGCAAACTTTTAGTTTGCTCTTCGTTCGCTTGCACTTGGAGAGCTTCAAGAGCGGCTAGACAACTCTAAGCAGGATGCCTGTCGTATATTAGGATCATCGAAGTGATTGGTGTCAAATCTTCATGGAGGTTTCCTCTTGGGGCGTGCTGCAAGTCATAAATTTAGATCTAACTTGAATAGAATATGATTCGACCCATGTTTCGAGCCAGTATCTGCTCCATAGTACGATCTACTATTCTTAGCCATTGATTTCCAACGGCGGGCCATGAGGATGTAATCAAGCTTGCTTTTTGCTCAACTATCTTTTGAATGCCATGTGGCTGGGCTTGTGTTTGAACAAGGTACCGGTAATGACCAAATAATTCCTCATAGCAAAGTGAAGAAGTCTTGATCCCCTGCTACATCTAGCTCTAAGACCGAAGTGGTCAATGGCAGGCTCAGCAGTGGATACCTTTCCCCCAATTCTGGCGTTAAAGTCACCTCCACTAAAGATGAGGTCTCGTTTTGGGACTTTCTTAAGCGTACAAGTTAGAACTTGGTAAAAAAAATATGCTTCGCTCTCCGGTGCGTCTCTGTTTGGAAATAAACTACAATAATTGATATGTTGAATAGGTGGCCGTTGAATGACGCTCTCGCTACTTTATGTGAGATAGGTTCCCTCTCTAGAAGTGAATTCGCTGATAAGGGGCTTAAAATGATGCCCACTCCACCATACGCAGATCCATCAAAGGATCTGGAGTTGAAAAAGGAGAAAAAAGCGTCGTCCTAAGGAGTTCTAATCTCTAAGCCTTCAAAAATGCCGTTGATTTGAGTTTCTGACACACACATTATGTCTAAGTTGATAAGAACTTCAACGCATCGCTTGCCAGGGATGCCGTAGTATGGGCTTGCCAATGATTTCGGAGAGGATGCCGATGAAACTGTCGACGCATTGCTTGATAGGGATGCCGTAGTATGGGTTGGACTCTTTATATTGACTTGCATTTGGACCTTTCGTGGAAATATATTTAAAGATGCAGGTCTCCACTCCCTGATGGCACCCTATGCGGCACGGCCTAGACAGAATTGGGATAGGCACTTCCGGCTGTTTTCACCTGACTACCACGATTAGGAAACCACAGT
The DNA here is from genome assembly GCA_027921565.1 of Artemia sinica. Lineage (NCBI taxonomy): Eukaryota > Metazoa > Arthropoda > Branchiopoda > Anostraca > Artemiidae > Artemia > Artemia sinica. Next base: position 38,553,540 of record CM051256.1, read on the forward strand.
AGAATTTCTCCTATGTTTAAATAGGGACAGAAGACTAGACTAACCTGATGGAGGGACCACATCTCCCAAACCATCTGGAAAATCCAGACTTTTTAACCCCACAACAAAAAAATCACACTAATCTATAGTGCGAATTCTTTCCCAGCGAAGCTTTTCCCGTTTCCCAGTCATTTCCGCGTGCGTGGTCTAGATGAGCTATGCCAAGTTACACAGAATCTACGAATCTTTTCTGACTTTTTCAACAAATCCATCATTCCATTGATGAAACTTTCTGGACAGTCAATAGGCAGACAAGGTCTTAAGATCGAAAATAATACTACTAACGTATCTGTAGAGTCAGTTTGGATGCTTACTGGAATTTGTTGTTGAAGCCACTTTTTAAATTTACGCTCATTCACTCTTACATTTTTTTCACTTTCCCAAAGACACTTCACCATCCCAATATTAAAGCTTTCTATAGCAGTTTCTAAGGGTGTTTTATCATTATCATCAGTAGCTTGTAAATCAGCTCGATATGAGATAAGTAACTGGCACAAATCCAATCTTCCAATGTGAACAGCATGGTGTAGGGCTGTTTGACCATTCCTAGTCTCTATCCCTGACAAACGATAGCTTGGGAATCTTAAATTTGGATCTGCTCCCATTTTCAAGAAATATCTAACCACATCAAAATGGTTTCCAAGCACAGCATACATGAAAGGCGTAGCATTGATACTGGTTAAGTCATTCAAAAAATAGATTCCAGACGAAATAAGCTGCTTGCAGACATCAAGCTTGCCCGCATAAGCAGCCCTGTGTAAACTGTATGATCTTAAAGGTGTAAACTCAGTAAAATCTGTGTCAATAACATCTGTGCTTTGCACAACATTGCAATGTAAATCCTTCATAATCATTAGATTTTCTGTGAAACTATTCATATATATTTTTTTTCCGACTAAAGCTGTACCCAAATATGCTTCAATTTGTATAAAATATAACGTCATTGACTTTCAAAATGACGTCATATGAAAATTTAATGACGCTATGTAGCTACGTAAAATGCAGTTATCGCTAATAAATTTATGATATCATGCGTAATTATATACAAATAGCAGCCAAAGTGAAACAATGGGGACTGATGATATTTAGATTTATCCCTATCATATGGTTTTTCATGACAATCCACGAGCAGAGGTATACTGCTGTTAAATAATTTCTGAGACCTCAATGGCTAAACATGATAAAACATAAAATCGCAAAAAAATAGGAAGAAGATGAAGACAACTAACATCCAGTGAAAAATTATGCAGATAATTTGGTCAAGACCTCTGGCTGACCGTCCTCAGTGCAGAATAAAACTGATAAAAATATAAAAAAAACAAACCCCAAAATAAAAACCCAACACTAAAATTTGAAGACCCTTTCTCAGTAACGGTGAAAAGGTAACTAAATAAAAGAACGCAAGTCTAAATGGCATTTCACAATTCCATTTTACGCAAAGCACTTTTAAATGCCAATCGCTTACCAGTTAGATTATTATCAGATATTCTATTTGATTGCACAATATATTTTTGTGGATGTATATAAAAACGATCACAATTACTAATTTCGTCATAAATGGGACTTGGAAAAGTTTTTCCAGTGTCTCTACTGAGAGCTACCTTTTGGTGAATGTGATTGCTTATTTCAACTGCCTCCCTGAAAACTTGCGTGAGACCTTTAACGGGGGCAACAATGGAGGTTTCGTCAAACAAAATCAAATGGTGTGGACTCTCATATACATGTTGAGCCAAGGCGGTATAAAAAACCTCAGGCCTTTGGCGTAGCCTCATGGCCTTGTCGATTGAGGACCTATGTTCAGGTAACATCTCCCGCAATTGCTGTTTGGTTTTACCAACATAAAAACAGCCACAAGAGCAAGGAATTCTATAAACACCACTACCCAGAAGGGGGCTTGTTTTATCTTTGCCATTGTTGTAAAAGCTTTTTAGAGCATTTGAATTTTTAAAAGTGATATTAAGTTTATGTTTTTAAGGATTCTTTTCAGCTTGTCACTCAATTTCGGAATGTAGGGTTGAACAGTGAAAAGTTTCTTATCATCCACGAATGGGACGATAACTGTGGGGTTTCGTGGATTTGATGCATTCTCTTCTGCATTTTTTCTTCTTTTTTCTATAATGGTCAAAATTATTTTTGTGGTGTAGCCATTGCAAAATAAGATGTCCTTAATATATCTAAATTCTGAGACTATGTGAGGTTTCGAGCATATTCTTAATAATCCATCAACCAAAGAAATAGCACCACCTCTTTTTATGCAGGGAGAGTGGTTGTACTTAAAATGCAAATACCTATCGTTATGCGTACCCTTTCTATAAATAGAAAATTCAAGGCCAGGAGACTTATTAAAAATTAAGACATCTAGAAAAGGAAGTTTGTGGCCATGCTCTAGTTCTAAAGTGAACTGAAGGTTAGAGTCCAAAGTATTTAGATGAGTTAATAAAGAGTTAAGTGACTCCCATCCATGCTCACACACAGAAATGACATCATCCACAAACCGACCCCAGAACCGGTGTTTCATAGGAAAATTTTTTCAGAGCAGAGGTTTCAATGAATTCCATATGAAAAGTTGCAAAAAGGGTGGAAGACTTGTACCCATGGGTACACCCCTGATTTGGGTATAAAATTGATTTTTATATTTGAAATATGAGAAGGGATTATCGCAAAGACGGACGAGACGCATAATAGTTTTTATATCCAGTGTTTTCTAGTATATTTGATCAATATTATCTTCTAATTTTCTTTGAAGAGCTAGTTCACATTTTCTTAACATTGCATGACGTATACATTGAAATGGCATCAAAACTGGCCAAAATTGTATTGTTTTTGTTTCTATTTCAAGGTCTTTTAATTTTTCAACAAGGTGATTTAAATTTCCCATTCCTATTACGAAGCAGTAATGACAAGCATTTCCCCAATCTGGCTGTCATACAGCCATAAGAATACACAATTGGGCGTAGCGGAACTCCATCTTTGTGGATTTTTGGGAGCCCGTAAAATTTAGGAACAGAACAACCTTTAGGATAAAATAATTTATACATTTGTGGAGCAATAAGTCTTTTAGTTTGCAAAATTCCTAGCTATTCCACCGAACTTATCGGTGGGATCTGAATCTATGGGTATGTAAGTATGGATGTTGCATAAAATATCTGTAACTTTTTCATTTTATGAAGTTTTACCAAAGATAACAATTTTATTTCCTTTATTAGCTCTAGTGATAATGATATGTGGGTCTTTTCTTAATTTTTTGAGAAACTGTGTCTCCTGATTTTGACCTTGAGGAATATGGAATGAAATCGACAATATTCTTAACCAACTCTCCTCGAAGTAAATCTGGATTTTTCACAGCACCACGTGAACCAAATATACCCGCCTCCACATTGGAGACTATCTTTGAGAAATTCACATGTGTTTGAGGCAGGCAAAATTTAGGTCCCTTAGAGAAAACATTGGTTTTTTTTTCCGGAGTAAGAACTTTAGAAGATAGGTTCTCAGTGGCCGGACCAGGACAAAATCTAGGAGGAAAACATATGGAATTCTGAAATTTTTCGTATTCTAATTTTCAAACTTTCTTGATAAAAGAGCCTTAGTCATACAAAAGTCGTGGCGGAAAGTATTCTGAGCTATTCTAGAAATCTGCTGAAAACCTGTCGGTAAGAGCTTTTGCTGTAGAAAATGTCAAGTTTTTGAAATTGTATTACTAGGAAAAAACGTCGCTTGTTTGGTCTTTTAAAATGTGAATTAATGACTGAAAACCAATCCTATCACTGAATTGCCTTTCGGAGTGTGTACCTAGGTTTGAAAGGTAACGAAGAGAATTCGGAAGAATTTTTTTTACCCTACAATGCTGTAAAAATTATTGTTGACTAATAAAGTTAGCGTGTTTTTAGACAAATCCAAATAATTAAGAACAGACTTGGTCAAAAGCTTCCCTCAGTTAGTCGTAAATAATTTCTGAGACCACACTGGCTAAACATGATAAAACATTAAATCGCGAAGAAAGGAAGAAAACGAAGACAATTAACAACCAATGAAAAATTGAAAATTATGCAGATATTTTGGTTAAGACCTCCACTTGACCGTCCTCAGTGCAGAATAAAACTGACAAAAATATAAAAAACCAAACCTTAAAATAAAAATAAAAAACTAAAATTAGACGACCCTTTCTTAGTAACGGTGACATTCTCCGCATAGCACTCTTAAAGGCCAATCGCTTTCCAGTTAGATTATTATCAGATATTGTATTTGATTGCACAATATAAGCAGTAACTTATATGATGGTTTCACGAGTAATTGCATAATGCGCCCTACCACGGTAATGCATCTATATATTTCACAAGTGATTGCGTAAAATGCTTTACCACGGGCTATTATTGCAGACAGTACAAGCCTTACTAGACGGGTTTCTGAGGCAACACCTATTTTGTGAGCCAATCAGAGATGTTTCTACTAATGGTACTCAATATATCCATGTATAAGATACAGAGCTAACATGCATGATATGCCCTACCACTGGCTATTACTACAGAGGGTACAAGACTTTTCAGACATGTTTTTCTAGGTTCAACAGCCAAAACTAAGGACCTTCATATAGTGTATTCAAAGGTTTAATAGTCTTTTTGTAAAAATATTGGTTTCACCCGGAGGATATAATCATGTTTTTTTCGGTATAAATTAAGATGCAATTCTTTTTTCTAGATCAGTTGAAAAAAACAACTTGAATAGATAATCATATTTGTTAAATTATTCGTTTTTTAAATAGAAAACTCCAAAAGAATTGTACTGAGTCGATATTTTTTATTCTTGTATCGGAATATCTCATATTTAAGACTAAAATTGTCTTTTAACTGGGTTTCAGTGAACTAATACGATTATCTAGCTCAAATTCACATGTTTTATGACACCTGTTCAGATATAAGATATTTGGCCTAAAATGGTTCTTAAGTACATTGCAGAAATATCTTATTGTTAAGACGAAAATTAATCAATGCGTCTCTTTTGAATATATACAATATCGTTAATGTGTTGAGGGGAGCTTTGCTTTTGGGGAGCGGGATGATGCCCCCATTAATATTCTTAATAAAATCGAACGGACCTAATAATAAAAACAGTGTTATTTTATATGTTCGGGTGAGCTTTGGTTTTGCATAGGGGGGAACGGCGCAGCAAAATTATGTTACTTTTCGTGTATATCATATTTTAAATATTGATAGCATAGCTACATCTAGGACTAGTAGAATTCTTTGCTTTTTTTACCCCTTTAAGCCTAGACTATAAGCCTATAAGTTATGGGGGACACTTACCTTGCGGAAAAACTGAAAATTAGTTTTTATTTCAGGAGATTGATGGTCAAAGTCTGCCTGACCAAAAGCGATCAAAGCTCGATGCACCGACATGGACCTAATCAGATCTATGAACATGAGGAGGGGGAATGTAATATTCTCTGCGCCCTATCGGAGAGGCAGGGCATTTCTAATGAGCTACCTGCAATTTCTGACGTAAGTGCCTTTATCAGATAATTTTGTGAAATTCTGGGTGGATAGGAAAGAGGTGATGACTGTGCAAAAAAACACATATTCCCATTCTACATAAATGAAAATCGATAATATCCCCATAATTTTTATTCAAGTTTATAACGCACTTAAAATTTCGCATTGCAAATTCCATATTAACCCCTTTGAATCCCGTTTAACTTCTAGTCTCGTGCACCGTGCGAAGTAGTCCAACCTCCTTCCGCCTTAGCCAATCAGAGACGGAGCCCTCTAGCAGTTAAATTTTTGCGTACGAATACCCGTTTCTGATTGTCCATTAATGTAAACGAGACATATATTTGTCGAGGAATTAACTTGAGCTCAAAAAATGGATATTTTTCATTCGCGCATTTTTAAAAAAAAACTATCATAAAAGCTTTAGATCTACAATTACGAAACAAGAAGGGCTAGATATCCTCAAACTGTTATTTTGATAATTTCGTACATCGTTTATTTCTCTGATTGTGGTCAATAGACTCTTTCGAGATTGTTATCATTCTAATTGACATGTAAATAATACATTACGCAGCAAAACCTGATCTAAGGCACTTGCCGTGAAATCTGTGCATGTTTCATGGCAATCTTAATTAAGCAATCTCAACGAGACGAATGCCGTGTTATTTGGCTTACTTACGCTACATATTCCTGTTTTCTCCCATTAATAATTTTAAATCGGCTAGTTGTATGTGCGTGTGTGTATTTACTCATGGGGTAATTGTCAAGGAAAAAAGAGCGGGATGGGGCAAAAAAAAACCTTAATCAGATAGTGTTTTAACTTTGATAAATTACAGGACTTTTGGTACTTATTCAGTAGCAGGTAAACAGGTAACTAGAATCACATTAAAATGCTATACGAAAAACAGGTTGTTGTTTCCTAGTGAGGTATTCCTAACTCCATGACAAATATTTTTTCCATATTTTGTTTTATTCCATTGGTATTACCCAAACTACACTTCTTGTATGCTTAACAACTACTAAGTAAGTACCGGGCTTTTTTTCTGCTCATTTATTTTCTGTGAATTTCAATATCGTAAAAAGGCGAAATATAAAATTGGCTAAGCTCTCTGCAGGTATTTTATATGTTTGAAGTGGACAAGTATTTAGCCAATATAATAGTAGGGGGAAAAGTAAGTTTTGACGGGGTGGAGCAAAAAATTGGCGCAGTTTTTTTTTTAATTTACAAAATAGTGGATATTTGACATGGAAAAGAAATCCTGTTTTTATAGATTGACATCGGTGATATATTGCCTCCATCGACATCAACTCAAGAACTAGTTATTTTCAGTATGCCTTCATCAATCCTTACTCCACCAACGGATATTAAAGATAGTGCTTTAGTTGACGATAACATAGAAAGTAGGGCCTTTTTAAATGAGTGTTTTGGGGATGTAAGTAGCTTGGAGGATCTAACTAGTGATATAGATATGACTGAGGACCCGGAATGGACAAATATGTTTATAAATGAATTTTTTTGGGATAGCCCCACAAGTGTATCTAAACCGGGTTCGCATGTTAATAAACAAATTCCATCATAAGACAATGCAGGATGGCTAGATCAGCTATCCTCGAATACCTTGAAAGGTATCCTAAGTGAATTGGGTGATTTCACCCCATGCATCACTAATGCAAAGGAACAGACTGGTGGTGGTGGTGCTATTGAAGATTCTATGCCACCCCCACTATTGAGGTTGACGAGAGTAGTGAAATATTATAACCCCCCAGCATTTATACTACCATATTTTTTCTTAACTAACTCTGCCTTGCATCAAACTAATGTATACACCGCCAGTTTCGTTGACCCCTTTAATTCCTTAATGTCAGGGGGTATAGTAACAGACCCCCTGGCTATTACTCACTCCTATGTTAACAAGATTCGAGCCCTTCTTGAACGACAGATGCAGGTTTGGGGAGGGAGGCACAGTTTAAAAGCAATAATAGCACTAAAAAATTATTTTTTAAATGAGAATGTGAGCGAACCCTATTCAAAATACTAGCATAGAGAAATGTAAGCGATTCGCCCGCATTTGGCAAATTATGAGGAGGTTTTTCTAGATTGGGTTACCAGCATCGTATATCATTCAGATGTAGTGGGTTGTAAAGGAATACAACGAATCTGTTTCGATGCAAGGCTACAGTGTTTCAAGTATGCATTTTTGATTGCGGCCTTTAGACCCCTGCATGTTAATACTTCTAAGAAAAAGTTGTATGAATTAGCATTTAATTGGGATGGGTCAAAGTTTCCTAAGGTAGATTTTAATTGTTTAAATGGTCAATTTCCCGTAATATTAAAGGGGATATATATTTTTGAGCGGGCTAATGAACATTTAAAGATTGGTGTTACGGTGCTACAGTACGACAAAAAATTCGAAGAGGGCCAGCGTTCTGATAAAAAGGGTCTATTATTTCCAGTCAGGGCTCCGTCCTTTGAGTCAGTTAAGCATTTGGTCTGTCTTTTATACACACCTCCTTCAGAGCCTGATTCAACAGGAAATTTTAATCCAATTACAGATATTAGTAGGGTTTTATGTGAGGGTAAAAATCATGTGGTATAAAACTATTGTACAACATGCTTGTCCCGATTATGGACTGATTTAAAGTTAAAGCATAACATGAAACATTGTAAACGTCATGGATACCAGGCTGTGGAAACGGTTAGCGGAGATGGGGTGATCTTACGTTTTAAGAACTTTCAGAACAGTTAACACTAAGAACTGAAGTAGGTGATCCCATAGCAATTTCAAAAGGTTTGGCTGTGATTACGTGCCATTTCCGGCCCATCGTTCAACCACAACAAGATGTCTAATAGAAAAGTGGTATTCACTTGTCCTGATATTGACTGCTATGTTAATACTCTTGGCCCAAGACAACAGGGCAATGGAATGGACTATTACAAAGGTCGCTCGTCAATGTCTGGCTATGGTCTTGGCAGTTGGTTTGCTAAGCTGTTTCGCTCTTCACTACCACTGGCTAGAAAATATCTTGTACCGGCTGCGACAGATTTTGCATCCTCTACACTATACGATTGGGGCTCTGGCAAGGATTTTAAAAAAAAGTGCTTCGGCAAATCTTAGGTCCAGTGCGCGAACCCTTGGCGAGAGATTAAAACAAAATGGTAAAGGTTTAAAAAGGTCAAGAAACAATGCATCACTCATCAGTCTCTACTCAGGTCGGAAACGAAAGACATCACCACTGTCAAAGAATAGAAGGAAAAAGCCGATACGTACTGTAAGCGCTAGTAGAAGAAGAAGAAGCCCCAGGAAGAGAATTGTTAGATCGAAACTAGATTTCTTTTCCTAAGATGTCCTACCTACCGCATAAGGATTCTCAACCTTCAATCACCGCCTCATTGAATCTATTCAATGCTGAAAATGTTGATGTGAGTGTCAAGCATGGATACTATGAACAATTTTATCCTCAACAACCCCTCTCCGATAATATGTACTTTCAAATTTATTCCAATGAAGACTACTTTATGGACATGTCTTCGACATTTATAGATTTACAAATGAAAGTCCGGAAATCCGATAATACAATGCCAATTCGGGCCGATGGAATATCCTATGAAAATTGTATATTACATAATCTATTTCGTCAAATCAGTGTCTACATCAATGGCACGCTGGTGAGCACAAGCAACAATCTCTCAAATTATACAAGCTATATGCAATTCATGCAGATGACACCCAAGTCATACAAGGAATTGAGAGACACCTCCAATGGAGATGAATATATTACTAATACTGATAGTACAGATGCACTTAAAATGCTACAACTAGTGAATTACATCTAGTTCTAAAAATATATCATGAAATATTTAATATACCCCAATGGCTACCACCCAATGTTAAAGTGGATATAAAACTGAAGCTTGCACCATCCAATTTCATATTGAGAAAAGAACTTGCTGTCAATCCTGATGTGACTCTCTCCCTTACCTCGGCAATACTTCATGTACGCAAACAACAAGTCATGAGTTCTGTTGCTTTGGCAGTGGAAAAACTCAGAGTCAGTGGAAATAATACTAAACTACTTGTTCCTCATACAATCACCAATCAACGTCATATTGCCATGGGGTCACACACCTTCACCGATTCATCCTTTATCAATGGCGAAATTCCGTCAAAACTCGCTTTAGCATTTGTAAAAAGCGCTAGTGCAATAGGATCGTGGACTGGATGCCCACATAAATTCGAGATGTTTGGACTTTCATCTCTTGTGTGCAAAGTAAACGGCATCCCACTCTACAATCTATCTTTTGATAAATCCTATAGAACATTGTATGAGTTGACCATGCAAACCCTAGATCATGATTCGCAACTATTTGAAAATGGTATAACCGAAGATATGTTTGCTAAAACACATGGTATCATTGTACTAGATTTGTCTGGTACAGAGGATATGAGTATAGTACGTACGGGGAGTGTGCGTTTAGAGTGTACATTTGCTGACCCATTGGCTGAGAGTATTGCACTAATCTCACTAAATCAATATGAAACCTATTGTGTTTTAAATTGATACATGCTGCTACTGTTGTTGACAACAGTCGGACTACAACTAACTGTAAATCATACGTGTCCAGTGAATAAGTAGTAGCAGTAATAATTTTCCAATAGATTTATCTAGTACGTCGTTAACAAGAACAACAAAAACAATATTTCATGGTCATTTATTCAACATGAAAACTCTATTTGTTCAACATGAACAACAACATAAGAATGACACTTGTTCAACAAGAACCTGACAAAAACAATATTTCATGGTCATTTATTCAACATGAAAACTCTATTTGTTCAACATGAACAACAACGATAAAAGTGACACTTTATGTACAACATAAAAAAACACTTTTTGTCCAGCATCACTTTATGTACATTAGCAAACACAAACCATTTATGAATCACTTGAAAACAACAAAAAAAACACATGAAAAAAAACACTTAAAAAATAGCAGCACAGTTGAACATTATGAATTTAAAAGGGGGACCCCTCCCCCGGGGTCGGTGGGCCGAAGGCCAGCCACGGGCGGGACCCCCCCACCCCCTGGGAGCCACGGGGCCGGCCGCGGGCGGGCACCCCCACCCGCCCGGGAGCCGCGGTGGAAAAAACTGTATACAATAGTTGTCGTCACTACAGGTTAGGTTGGGTCAGTGGTTGGGTTGGGTTGGGTTGGGTTAGGTTAATTAATTTATGAATGGTTAGTGGTTAGTTAATTTATGAAAGGTTAGTGGTTAGGTTAGGTTAGGTTAGGGTTAGTGGTTAGGTTAATTTATCCAAACTAAGTTGATTGCGATAGTCTATGCATTCAACCCGGTCTGAAATAAGGTAGTAGCCATGAGGTAGAACAATTTGAATCAATCGACTCAATGCCTTGGGAAGAAACTAAAAGAATCTAAAAACCTGATTTTATTCCAACACGTATGTCCATTATTTACTACCTGCCATTTCAGCTCGAGAAGCAACAACTTCTCGGCCGATTTGGGAATAATGCTATAGGTAAATGAATTGTTTACCCATGGACTATCTACTCCCCTTCCCTCCCTGTGCATACCTGCCAGTGCCGGTAAAATAAATTTTAAATCATAATTTGCACTGTGGATAAAAACTGGGATAAAAAACTGCTGGCTAACATTTAAGTTACACGATTGATGCGCAACCCCTCTAAAATTACAACCCCCAGAGGACATTTCCTGCCACAAGTAACTAAGGTCTCTGACTTTCCCCCTCCCCCCTCTTTTCCCTTTAGTCCCCTTATCCCCCTCTTCAAACACCCCCTTACAAACCCAACATATTTTTTGATTTTTAATCACGAGACGATCCTCTGCAGACAGCACCATAGGGTAATGCGTATTTCTCAAACGAGAAATAGCGCCATTAGCTGTGCCAATTAATTTAGTCAGTGCTTTGATCATGAACTCTCCCTCATCCAATGTTTCTACTATTTCTAACAACTGCATGGTGTTATAACTGTCTCTTTGGGCGTGGGCATAGGACACTGCAATAGCTTGATGTTCTTTGATTCGGTTTGGAAATTGAGGATCGTTCACTTCCACCAGCTTCGCTTAACAAACCAACGAGATTTTGTTGCTCTGGAGGAGGGTGTTTTGAAAATTTTTGAAGTGTAAAATGGCCCTATCCCCTGAAACCGTTTCCACTGTCTGGTAGCCATGCTGTCTACAGTGCTTCATATGATCCCGTAGTTTTATATCGCTACGGAATCGAGAGAGGCATGTCGGACAGTAGAAACGTACCCCTATTTTCTTACCCCCTCTCAGAACTCTACTGATGTCTGTAATTGGGTTAAAATGGCCAATTGAATTGGCTAGGTCACTAGATGGTGGTGTGTACAACAGCCAAACCCAGTGTTTGACCAATTCAATCGACGGACCCCTTACTGGGAACACCACCCCCTTCTTTTTAGAACGAACCCCATCTTCCAATTCAATTTCATACTGAACCACAGTAACGCCGATATTCAAATGGGCATTGGCACTTTCAGAAATATCAATAGATCTTAGCGTTTCTGGGTATTTTCCTTCTAAACAAGTGAAATCTACAATTGGAAAACTGGACCCCTCCCTCCATGTAAGTCCAGTAATCTAAATTCGTCTTGGTAGCATCATCTGCTAGAGGCTGGAATGCTGATATGAGGAAAGCGTACTTGAAACATTTTTGAGCTGTTTCAAAATAGATCCGTTGGACACCTTGACAACCTACTAAATCTGGATTATATTTTAAAACTGTATCCCTATCATACCCCCCACCTCCCCCCCTCTTAAAATAAAATCTTTCTTAAATTTAAAGATATTAACGCTTAAATTTTCAACATAAAGAAATACCGACCCGCTCCCATTTTCATTATTTTTCTCGAGATAAGCAATAATATGACCTATCCACTCAGAAAAAGCACCCTCAAAATTCTCAAAATTTGGATAGATCACACGCATCTCGGTGTGTACATAATGGTGGTAAACTTCACTTTTTCCCTCATTTAAATAAAACACCTTTAAAATAATAGAAACCTTAATTGAATCCCTCCCCCCTCCTCACAACAGAATTTGGTTCTTCAGCAGTGCACGAATTCTATCTACATATTCATGCACAATTTCTACGGGGTCAAACACAAAATTACCACACAAAAGCGAATTAAATGGATATCCAAAGGTTGCAGTGTAGACAACTATTGTATTTGGGTTTGATAGTTGGATTATAGTTTGATAGTTTGATCTATTGGGTTTGATAGTTGAAATTCGGGAAATGTCATAAACTGAATATTACCCCCCTCCTCCCCCTCCCCCTCTTGTATATTATCAACACCCTCTCCCCCAGATTGTTCAATAATAGGGCTATGGGAAGCCACTTCATTTGATTGAAGTGGAAGTAGGTTATCGGGGGGCTAGAGGAGGGTTCCCTGTTAATTCCCGGGTAAAATCGTCTAAAAGCTGCAAGGTGTTTGGACTCAGCAAAGGTAAGTCCCCCTGCCCAACTGTGCTATTATCTACATTAAAATAATCACTTAAAACATCGTTAGTATTAAATTCAAGTGAATTAACGAGTGCACCCTGCTGTGACATTTCATTGTTGTAGAGCTCCATAGGCGCGTCCTCTCCTTCTCCAACTGACGAGCAGGGGGAAGATGGCGAGTATGGAACCAGGACAACCTATAAATGAAAAATAGCTTATTTTTAATGTGTTTAAATCACCCTATTTTTAAAAATTGGATTATTATTTACATGTGCTTAGCAGTAGCATTTGGTTTACTCCATATATCCTGAAAGTTCCAGCTAAATACAATCTAAAACATTATACAGTAGGTTTTGGTTTTGTTCAAACAATCACCCCCCAAAAACATTTCATATTAATATCCCATATCTGCTTTGCAAAAAAAAGGCTATCCCTTTTCATGATACACAACTCATTCCAATAGAAAGTTGTTTTTATAATATTTGTAGAGGCAAGGTGAACCATTCGTTAATAAAGCAGTTTATAACGCAAAGGATTTTGCTACTTATTATGAGCGGGATATAGTGCATTTTTTTGGCTTCGCTAACCTAATTCAGCAGACTGAATGCATGCACTTGTTATGAATCAAAGGGAGAACGTTATATTTTATCAGGTTGAAAAAATAGCGAGAAATAAAATTTAAACTTACATTTGCAAATTCCGGCTGTATTTGGGTACCGGATGGACCTGGCATAGCATGTTGGAGGGCAACCTCCTGACCTAGCGTTGGGGGGGCAGCTATTAAAGGTCCACGGAGATCGGATGGGCAAGCGAGCGCAGATTAGGCTGCGGCTTGGGTAGGCAACACTTGTTTGGGGGCTTCGGCCAGTAACCATATTGCTTAACTGTCGCCTTCACAGGGGTCGCATCATCCTCCCTTGCTCTCTTCGATGGAGGGGCCGCAATACATTCTTTACAATTGGCCTCAAAAGAAGAGAAAAAATTAGTATTGAAATAATTCCTCCCTTTTTTACAGAAGGAAAATTAGTACCCCCTAGCCATAATTTTGTCTAGAAAGCATTTATCACTAAGAAGCCCCCCCCCCCCTAAGCCAAAAGCAAAGCAAAAAGTAAAATTTGCGAGAAATGCTCCTGTTTTTACCTTGTTGATAAAAAATTAAATACACAACTTGTGAGAAATAAAAACCCGAAAAGCATAGAAATTCTATTTTTGTCATTTAGAAAATAAATAAAAAAAAACTGTTTATTTTCACCTTGCAGCGAAGCTGCTAGAAGCGAGGCATTGTATCCCTAAACCCACTCCCCCCGTATAAACACTGAGTACTCAAAATGAAAATAAATACTATATGAAACTATTTATCATAACTGTTACCAGCTTCCCTTGCAATTTATAAGATTTACCCTATCGCTAATTCGACTGGAAAAAAAGTGTCTTTCTGTGAAACCTACAAAAAGCTTAATCCCCTGGTTTCGTAGATACCGGATGACTGTTGACAGGATGCGATAATTAAACCATATTTAAATCTTTGCGGAACCGATAAAAGATAGAGTGATGGCTTAAATGGAAACTGTATATTAATAGCTGACAGAAGTCAGTTGTCACTTTAGATCACAATACAGAAAGCATGAATTTATCGAAAACGAGAATTATTTCCTCTGAAAGAATTATAGTTGTAAACAGTGGGGGGTTTACACGGTAAAAAAAGAGCATATTTTATAGTCTTCTAACGACTATAAAGATAGCATAGTGGAGTTTGTATTAGAGGGGGAGGGGGGGTGGTGGGGGGGGGATTTACCTGAATATACTGGAGGGTGACCAAGGAAAATAATTTTATTTTGAAAATAAAAAATGAAAATGTACTAAAACAGAACTCACATGGTAAATGAATATACTGGAGGGAATATACAGGGGTAGCTGAATATACTGGAGGGTGGCCAAGGAAAATAATTTTATTTTGAAAATAAAAAATGAAAATGTACTAAAACAGAACTCACATGATAAATTGAGGTTGCCAAGGCTTCTAACTCATCAATAATATTCATTGTTGTATCCATTGTGTCACAATACTTTCTGATAATTTAAGGTTACTTTAGGTTAGGCCAAAGCTTCTAACTCATCAATAATATTCATTGTTGTATCCATTGTGTCACAATACTTTCTGATAATTTAATCACAATGCATGTCCGTTATATATGAAATCTCAAGGGCGAATTGCGATGTAATGGGGGAAACCATATGTAAGCGACCCTCTGATTGGCATAGAATGAGATGTAATCTACTCTCTTAGAAGGAGGCACGTGATCCTGTTTCCTATTCCTGGATCATTACATTCTCCCTAGCGTGCACCTGGACGAACAACAACAAATAAATCGACCTTGAAACATCCATCAAAGTGAGAAAAATCCTGTTCTTCTATTCTCAGTGATAAAAACCATAAAACAGACATACATTGCTGTTGACACCCATGAAAAACAACAAATAAATTGACTAACACTCATAACCATCCATGAAACATCCATAAAAGTGAGAAAAACCATGTTTTTTCAAGTGAGAAAAATCCTGTTTTTTTCATTCTCAGTGAGAAAAACCATAAAAACATGCATAAATTATGTAAAAATGTTGTAGATAGCAGCAGGAGTGAGGGGTCGGATTCATTATGGCCCTTCTACTGCAGGGGCGCCGGATTTGAAAAACTATCAGAAATTAAATAAAAAAACTAGTTGTTTCAACTGAAAGTAAAGAGCAACATTAAAACTTAAAGCAAACAGAAATTATTACGTATATGAGGGGGTTCGCTCCCTAGTCAATGCCTCGCCCTTTTCGCTAAAGTTCTTTTCTGTACTTTTAAAAGAGCTATTTATTCTGATTAACCAGCCTTTGTGATTCAGGGGTTTGTGATTCTTACAAAATTTGAACTTTAGCGTAAAGAGCGAGGTATTGTCTAGGGAGCGTTTTCCCTAGTATACGTAATAAAAACATACTAATATAGAAATTCGTTACGTCTGAACAAAATTTCGAGAGAGCCAATTAGCCAAAAAAATGAAAATTAATATGCGAATTTCGTTTTAATTATTCATGTACGGTGAGCCAAAATCAAAGCTGCATTAAATCAATAACGTTCAGAAATTAACTAAAAAAAACAAGTTTTTTTTAACTGAAAGTAAGGAGCGACATTAAAACTTAAAACGAACAGAAATTATTCCGTATATGAAAGAGGCTGTCCCTTCCTCAATGCCTCGCTCTTTACGCTGAAGTTTTTTACTGTTTAAAAAAATAGAGTTGGGAGAAAGTCAAACTTTAGCGTAAAGAGCGAGACGTTTAGGAGGGGACAGCCCCTTTCATATACGGAATAATTTCTGTTCGTTTTAATTGTTAATGTCGCTCCTTACTTTCAGTTAAAAAAACTCGTTTTTTTGTTAATCATAGATAGAATCAGTTCTCTTTTCAGCCTCTTTATGCGCTTCTCAAGAGATATCTTCTTCCTCAAAAGGGTGAAGCTGGATCCGATTCTGTATTTATTAAATAAAAAAAACAAGTTTTTTAAACTGAAAGTAAGGAGCGACATTAAAACTTAAAACGAACAGAAATTATTCTGTATA